>JAEQML010071218.1:0-16282 GCA_016904865.1 Pissodes strobi | reverse complement strand
AATATATACTCTAATGGATTATGATGTGTGCTATTACTTACTAAAAGAAAATATTAAAGCGTTTTATCGGCTGACATTCAACTAAAAATCCTTAAATGGCAATTAAAATACTGCTTATTAGAAACCTAGATAGAGAGACAATAGAGATGAGAGATCAATCAATATTCCTACCTAAAATGACCTTTATAATAGGAGAATTTCCACTCGTAACATCCTGTATATATCATATAATATGACATATTATATGACATATACAGGATGTTACGGGTGGAAATTCTCTGCGACAAAATTATTATAAGTTCATAAAATAACAACAATAATATTTTTTATTTGACAAAATATTTAAAGATAAACGTATTATCAATTGACAAAAGTAGGCTTGAAAATTATAAATTTGAGAAAACGTACCTCCGGTTTTCATATTGGACATTAATATTTGGTTGAAAAATACTTGCATCACCGTAAATATAGATACAAAGATATTTGATTGCAAAATATACATGCGACAATTACCTAAAAAATGCATAAAATGTATCACTGTTGTTCTTTTTCCAGATCTCAAGGAGCATCCACTAATTTCAACAGCCGTCGAAATGACGTTCCTCAAATTTCTGCATAAATGTTACAGGCTGTGCGCAAGACCGATAACTCACCTTGGACGTTTTTATTGTTTTTATTGTGAAACTTATCTTTAATGACGTTATTTACAATTATACTTCTAAATGAATGTAATTTTTAGTTAAAATCGTCATTAACCTTCGCTTGAGGTTGTAACAAAGGGTCTCAAGATCGCAACTTAACATCTATTTCCCCATATTGGCGATAATAAATTAAATAAAAATCTTGATTTTTCACTATGCGGCTTTTTCTCGACTTGAAATTTTTGGCTGCTTTCGGATAGCAATAACGGCATTGCTCGGAATATTTCCGGAAATTTTTAGCTTGTTAAAAATTTTGTTCGGGTTAAAGACTAACCGCACTGGTATTAATAGATATTTTATACTTGAGACTTGCTTATTTATATTTATTTATATTAGCTGCTTGGACTAGATTTGTTCTCCTTCAACAGTTAGATTGAAAAAAGATAAAAATTGCTTAAAACAGCATATGTGAAAGATCAAAGCTGGGAAATCGATCTTTGCTCATAGTTAGTGTAGCTCTATCTCGTCATATACATAAGAAAAATTAGCATCAAAATCAATTAAATATATTGAAAAATTCGTTCCGTAAACTATGCGTTGAGATATCGCGGTGACCAGTGTCATGTTTTAATACCATTCATAAATAAGTCCTTGACAAGTAATTATTTTCGTTTTATTGCTCGCAAATATTAAATAAATTAAAAAAGATTAGTTGCAGCGAAATTTATAGCTATTTTCATAATAAATTTGAGACTCTATAATTCTTTTCTCCCTTAAATTTATTCGAGTACTAAGCAAGATTTATGTCAATATATCCGCATAATAAATCAATTTAATATAATGAAATAAAAATTCATCACAATGGAGGAAATTTAATACTCTGCAGTCATGCTGTTTACGAAATATGCTTAATTTTTTTAAAACGCTATATCCTTTACGACTTATTTAATGCAAAATATTACAAGAACTCTTATCTAAATAAGTGTGTGTCACGGTCTTTTAAATTGTGAAAGATGTTAAATTGCGAGTTGAGATCATAACAGAGGCGAGAAAGTACTTGATGCAAGTAAAAGGTAGGATGTAATTATAAGTTACAAATCTTCGTATTTTAGCTTTACATAGGGATACTAGTGAATTATCAAAAGGGGAGAAAATACAACAGGGAAATTAATTAACTTTAGGCAATTGCCATTTTATTTTTAGATAGAAATCATGTAGTTTCCATGGCTTTCGTTTTAGACTAACGGCTCATGACAGTTTTTTCGGCATGATCGTTTACCGTCGGGCATTCGAATTTTTGTCTTTCATTGATCGAGTATTAATGCGTGATGTCAAAATTGGAGTTGTCTTTCGTGCAGAAACATTCGGAATGTTGATGCGAAAGTGTATTAAAAAGTTGCGATTTGGCATGATTGTTTACCATCGGCCGACTGCTTGAGACGATAGTTAATGACAGAAAAGTCCAGCGGACAATTATCTGCCGACGTTTCACGTGGTTATAAATTGGCCAAAAATTCATATGTTATTGCAAAAAAACGACTATTATGGTATGATCGTTTACTGTCGGCCGTTCATGGCGATCGTCTATTTATGTTATGGGGTAGCGAAAAATATCAAAGGCCGACGGTTTTCACAGTTAGAAACATTTTTAGAGATAAATTCAAAGTGCAATTTTTTTTATGAATATGACATGATTGTTGACCGTGTAAAATATTGACAGTTACTTCAATTTAGACGAAATATTGTTGTTTATAACAATGGCCGACGATTCAGGCGGTTATTAACTATTTTGAACAAATTAAAATGTTGTTAAAAATATGAACAATTCGGACTGATTGTTTACCGTCGGCCATCAGCATCATTCGATTGATAATGTTGCAAAATGACGATGTGAACGTGGACCGACGAATCAGACGGTTAAAACACCTTATACAAAAATTAAAAATTTGAAAAAAAATACTAACAATTTGGTCTGATCGTTTACTGTCGGCAATTAGTTTCAGTAAACTGATAATATTGCATACGACGATATGTACGTGGGCCGATGAATCGGGCGATAGCAATATCTAATAGGCAGTTTTCACAGATTCAAAAATTTTTGAACAGTGGCACTAGGTACCCCTACCACCAATGGTATGTAAAACACTGCATCAGGCCAAGCGACACTCGTCCTCATTGTGGCTAGCTGCAAGGCTGCAACATAATATATTGATCGGAACCGACTTTGTCTTTAACATTTTTTTTTCTACAGCCGCGCGCAAAATAACTAATTACCAAATTCAGATGAAATTGCAAAATCGACGAATGCCGCGGAACCTATTTTGCGGTCTATAAGAGCGTACAAAGAAATGGAAATTCTCACTTTTTCCGTCGAGTGTGTTCTGAATAGTCGTTTATTTATTTTATTTATTTATTTCAATCTTCCTGTTTTGACAGTTACAAGTTGTATATGAATAGTTAACAAAACAAAACTTAAAACTAAACTTAAATCTAAGAGCTAAAAAGCTACAAAAAGTTTTGCTAAAACATTTCACAGAAACTTACAGTAACAAGACTTGAGCTTCTCATCTGGAGCCTAAAGTCTTTAAAAATTTATAAATTAAAGATGACTTGACTTAATTAGGTTATATAGCTAAAATGCATTAAAATAAGAACTATCGTAAAATCGTAAAGTAGTCATTGACTTTATAGAAACATCTCTAAATGAGATAGCTTTTTACTGTTTATTGAACTTAGTAAATGAGTTTATTTCTTTTAGACTTGCTGGTAGTTGGTTATATATGTTGCTGTAAAAGCAATATGGGCTTTTCTGAAAGGAAGCAGTTTTGTAGAGAGGGATGTATATATTATTGTTAGCCCTTGTAGGATAACTATGTATTTGAGGCTTGTGAGAATCTGTTAAATTGTTTTTTTACGAATAGCACAGCATGTAGAATTAAAATGCACGGTAGTGACACAATTTTGTGTTTTTGAAAAAGTAGTTTACAAGAATCTAAATGGCTAAGTGAAAATATTTTTCTGATTATTCTTTTTTGTAGGATAAATATTTTGGATAATTCTGATGATTGACCCCAATAGATAATACCATAACTCATATGACTATAAGCTAGGGCATAGTATGTATTAAAAAGTTGTTTAGTTTCTAGGATATTTTTGAGGTTTCTGATAGCAAAATATGCCATGTTAAGTTTACTAGCCACGTGATTCAGGTGATTACACCATTTTAGATGATGGTCCAAATAAATACCTACAAATTTGAAGTTGTCAGTTTTGTTAATTCGTTTAGTATTTAGGGATAATATTGTGTCATGGGGAAAATCTTTGCGCTGTGAAAAGGTCATATAACAAGTTTTCACTAACAATAAGCCTGTTTTTCATGCACCATGTGGCAAATTTATTTAGAGACTCATTGGAATTATTTTCCAGATTTTCAAGGCTATTTGCTGAAATCGCCACGGTATAGTCGTTTGCGTAAAGTATTAGTTTGGTATCTTTATCAGATAGTTGTAGATGTTTTTCTAAGTCGTTAATGAGAAGTGTAAATAGCAAAGGTGATAGTATACTGCCTTGTGGCACACCGCAGTTGATTTTTTGTTCCTGAGATGTGACCTACCCAACTCTTACTTTTATTTTGCATTCTTCCATATATGAAGTTAGCCAGTCGTTGATTTTACCCTCGGTTTTACCTCTAATACTCAACGCGTCCATCTTCTTTTTTAAAAATGAACTGTTCAAGCAGTCAAAAGCCCGCGTTAGGTCGAAAAAAAAGACCAGAGTGTAATATGATGAATCAATGCCCGTGTAGATGAAGTTTAGAAGCTCAAAAGCAGCTGTATTTGTTGAAAAGTTTTTTCTAAAGCCATGCTGCTTGTCAGAAGTTAGTCTGGAACATCTCAAGTAATTTTCTAAGCGATCTAAAACTGCTTTTTCAAACAGTTTCAATATTGTGGAAAAACCTGTAATTCCCCTATAATTTTCTATATTTTCTCTATCACCCTTTTAGAAAATTGGAATTATCTTGCCCACTTTCAGGTTATTGGGAAAGATGCCATTGTCGAGCGATAGGTTAAAAATATGACATATGGGGAATATGATCCCAAAGTTGTTCTAAAACAAAGACTGGGACATCATACAGGCCAGAGCATGTAGTTTTGTTTTTTAAAATTTTTAAAGCAGAGTATAACTCGTGTGTACTAAAAGATGTGAAAAAAATGGATTGTAAATAAGGTTCGCAGGAAGTGCAATCCGATATGCTGAAATTATCATTGCAGGTTGAATTTATTAAGTATTCGGCGCTGGTGGCAAAAAAATACAAAATTCATTACTAATTTCTAATGAGTTAGTTATGTAAGTATCATTAGTTAAATTGTGGTAAGGTTTGTTCTTTTTTTTATTTTCCCAAAACCTAGTGTTTACTACATGCCAGATAATTTTTGAGTTATATGCGGTATCTATTAGTTTTTGTTTCAAGAAATTGTGTTTTTCTATAGTTAGTCGTTTATGAAATATTTTTTTGTCTGAGAGTAAAGTTGTTTAGATTCCTGAGTACCGAGAGTATAAGAAAACCAAAATAAGTCTTTTAAATGCTCACTTTGCTCTATTAGATCCGCTTTTAGCCATGCTTTATTTTTTAAGTGTTTTTTATGTTTAATGTTTTAGGAGGACAGGCAACCTCCAAACAATAAAAAAAATTGTGCCAGAAAAAACCATGATTCGTTTAGATCATTGATAAATGGCTGAAGTTGGTCCTGGATAACTGATAGTTAAGCTGAAAAATATTAGGAGCGTCATAAAATCTTTTAAAGTAATGTTTATTGGAGACTACAATTTCATTGCTTTCCGAGATAATGATTTGTGCTCTATGGTCCGCTATGTTTGCCTCAAGATTACTGGCCTGAAAGTTGGGGAGGTGTGTGATAACATAATCTAAGGCGGAGGGAGTATGATTCGAGGAATCCCTAGTGGGTTCAAGTGGTAGAATAGACCGTATATTAAAACTCTCCAGCAAGTCGGAGGGAATGTTTTTTCATGTGCATCCTTTAAATAGTTTACATTTAGGTCACCGCATATTAAAATAAATTGATGTTGAGATGTAATATAACAAAGTGTTTCATTGAATGCAGTTATGAATCTGCTAAAACTATCTGGAACAGCATTATTGCACAAATGATAAACTGACGGAAGAGCTATACCTGTATTATTAAATTTAAATGAGATACCTACGCATTCTAAAATTAATTCTGTTGAGAATTTTAGTAAGTCCATGGTTTTGAAGTGTTCATTCTTGCTGTAAATGGCAACAGCACCATGAGAGTGTTTTTTTCGAGAAGTTTGCTGCTAATTGGTACCCTGGTATGGTAGTAAATTTTGCTTGCTCCGCCACCATCCAATGTTCCGACACACATAAAAAGTGTGGATTTTCTTGTTGTAACAGAAGTTCCAAGTGAGGTATCTTGTTTGTGATGCCTTGTGTGTTAATGTGGATGGTTTTCCAAATGTATGTTTAGGAGTTATCTCTTCCATCTCGGTTGGTAATTAAAGCCTCGGCTGTTGCGGTTGAAGCTTCGGTTGTAGCTGTTTCTTGATTGTTGTAACTGCTTGGAAACTAGGAACGAAATGGCTATATCTGCTGAGATTTTTTAATAACTATATGTTCAGGCCAATTTTGGGGGTTCATGAGGTTGTCGTCAAGTTCCTTTCTGGCCTTTACTCTAAAAGTTTTGTATTCGCCCGACTTAACGGGTACATTTTCAATATAGAACTTTTCCCTTTCGCCAGAATTATTTTTTAGATATTCCATTACTGTCGCATCTGACGAGTCGTTCGAGATCTTGGAGATAATAATAAAGGTTTGAGGAGTTAGCTCAGCCGCTGTGAGAGTTTCGTCAGTTTTCTTTTGGCCTACGAGGCCAGTACTTTTTGAACTGTATGGGGTATTGGCTGGTTTTTCAGATTGGTTTTGTTTTCCAGTCATAGAGTTGCAACCAGAATTTGATTGGATACCGGCGGGATTTACCCTGAGGCTGGTGCTATTTTTTTTTCTAAATCATTCCTAAGGCACAGTATTTCCGCTTGTTGCTCTTTAATTTTTCATATGCAAATTGCAAATCTCGTAGCTGTTTTTGATCGTTGCCTGTCGTGAGTGGAGTCGTGGCACTGGCACTGGTCTGAAGTTCCTCGTTGCATTTCTTAATGTCACAAACAGTCGTGGATAAAACATCCAATTTGGACAACGCAAGAGCCTGCTCAGTTTTGAAAGAGGTCAGGGATCTGTTTGTGCTATCTAGTGTTTTTGAGAGCTTTTCGATTGAATTTTCGGTTTTAAGGATAAGGCCTTTAACCTCTTCAAAGCCTTTATTTAGTAGCTGATTTAAAATAGACTTAACCGTAACCCCCTTGTGCTCAAAGGCTGGAAGAGTGGAACAGTTTACATACAGTAGTGTCTTGCAATTGTCACATTTTGCAAGAGAGTACGAGTCGCCTTCCTCTGCGTTGCACTTTTTACAAGTAGACATACTTTAATAAGCTGTTCAGAAAATTGGGCACATAAAACCTATGGTCAGCGCCAGCACTATACCCGATCGACCGGTTTATTTATTGTATGTTGTTGAACGAAATAATTGTGGGCATCAACACTGATAAGAGAACATTCCACTGTTATTTTTTGTTACTGTATCCTTAAGGAGGCTCCACACGCAACGGTAAAACCTAAGGCCAACCTTGAGGCGCTAGACCTCGAGGCGAACATAAAAGAAGGGGGTCTCCACACAGTGCGGAAAATGTGGCGGACAGCCTTGAGGCGTACCAAATTGTCCATGTTTTTGGACGTGATGGCATCGACAGACGATGCTCTTGCTGTTGTTGGTTTATTGTTAGCTATGGAACGTACCTGGTCATTTAAGAATTGTAAGAGTTGAAAATACCACAATTTTGGCTGGTATACTTCGTCTGCACCTGGTTCTCATCGATTCCGTTATCTTTTTTAATTCTTTCCAAAAACTTTTACGCATATTATTAATTTTTTTATTTACACAATCTTTGTTTGCCAAAGGCTCCACTTCTTTAATTTTTTCCACTAATATTTCGTATGCAGCTTCCCTTTTTAACCGGTCATGATAATCTTTTGATGTAGTTTGCCACACGTTTTGCTGATTAAGTTTAAAAGTTTCACGAACTATTTTTATAAGAGTCGACGTGTTGTAGTGATCATCGACTATTTACACATTTTCAGAATATTTTTGCATGCAATACTGCCGTTATTACCGATTTTTCGACGTTAAAACCACTGCGACCATTCACCCACCACGACGCCTCTTTATAAACTGACAACTGAAAATAAATAAAGGACTGTCGTGCGTTTGTCACAGCTGTTGCTGACATTCCTGCTCTAAATATGCCGGAATATAATATGTTATATGTATAATATTTCAAAATTAGTTACCTATAGGTATGTTGTGCAATCTTAAGTTATTATATTCAATTATTTGATAGCATTTAAATTATTATCCCGATTCGTCGGCCCACGTAGATATCGTCGTTTTGCAATATTATCAGTTTACTGAAACTGATGGCCGACCGTAAACAATCAGTTAAAATTGTTTGTATTTTTTTGCATCTTTTTAATTTGTTTAAAATGTGTTTTAAGCATCCGATTCGTCGGCACATGTGCACATCGTCATTTTGCCACATTATCAATTGAATGAAACTGATGGCCGACGGCAAACAAACAGTCCAAATTGTATGCGTTTCTTTGAACTGTAAATTGCGTCGGCCGAGTGTTTACAACCGTCAAAAACGTTGGCCAGTGATATAATCATCCATATTTCATCGAAATTTAATAACATTGTCAAACGCCCGACGCTAAACAATCATGCCATATTCATAAAAAAAATTGTAGTTTGAATTGATCACTAAAATTTTTTCTAACTGCGAAAACCGTCGGCCTTTGATATTTTTCGCTATCACATTACATAAATAGACGATCGCCATGAACGCCCGACAGTAAACGATCATACCATAATAGTCATTTTTTTACAATAACAAATGAATTTTTGGCCAATTTATAACCACGCGAAACGTCGGCAGATAATTGTCCGCTGGACTTTTCTGTCATTAACGATCGTCTAAAGCAGTCGGCCGACGGTAAACAATCATGCCAAATCGCAACTTTTTAATACACTTTCGCATCAACATTCCGAATGTTTCTGCACGAAAGAGAGCTCCAATTTTGACATCACGCATTAATACTCCATCAATGAAAGACAAAAATTCGAATGCCCGACGGTAAACGATCATGCCGAAAAAACTGTCATGAGCCGTTAGTCTATTTTAAAGGAACAAAGGAACGTAGATTCGAAAACTGACACAGTTATAAAATGAAAAATATTCCTCATTTATTCCATAGGAGTTCTGGCGATCCATGGAGAGATAGATCAGAGCAAAAATATATATCCTCTATATATCATATAATAGCTATATGACAAAATTAATTATAAACTATTCCCAGCAATGCCGTCAGGGACGTCACACTGGTGAGAGCAGTTTGATTACGGGGAGTGACGCCTTACCCATCCGAGTGTGCCACGGGAAGTGGCCCATGAAATCCCATATTCCACCTCCAGGCTGGAGAACACCGAAGTACAAAGCCTGGGGCGGATCAATGACAGTTTGTAACAAGAGGGGCTGCATTATACTAGCAGGCAGGAACGTCAAACTGCTGAGAGCAGTTTGATTACGGGGATTGACGCTCTTGCCGTTCCGAGTTTGCCACGGGATGTGGCCCATCAAATCCCATAGTCCTCCTCCAAGTTGGAGAACACCAAAGTAAAAAGTCTGGAGCTGATCTCTGGGTAGCAACTCAACAAACCCCATTCTTACCCCTGTCAGAATAGGGACGACCTAAGGAATGAGTCTGAGGCCGATGCTTCCAGTGGAAGCGACCCTAGATGAAAGACCACCAGAAGTGGGAAGTGCAAAGTGGTTTCTCCGAATCACGTTCCGCGCTGTTGGTTCCGGCTTCCACTGTACAACACGTTTTTTTTTTAGATTGAACCCAATGGTTTTTTTCCCAATCAATTAAAAAAAATGAACCTAGCCCCGGAGAGACGTATTGCAAAGCCCGGCCCTGTCGTGGGGTCGTTTGAGCACCATCCGTTCTAGCCAGCTAAACGGAAAAAGCTCGGCTGGTGTTGTACCGAGTGGCTAGATTCGCTCATAAAATTAACCGGTTCCTAATTTCGAACTATAAAAAAAAAACGAAAACAATGGCGCAATTATAACTTCTATCAAGAAAACACAATCTAAAATTTAATGAACACTATATTTGCTACTAAATCCTTTTTGTGTAAACACAGCAACAATCTATATGGAGAGAAAGGTTATATTAAAATGTGGTGGAGTAGACAAAAGAATGTTAAGTGACTTAAAGTAATTAATAAAATAAACAGAGTACAATATGAAGATTGTACGTACAGACACCAATTCAGTTGGAAAACCTCGGTTCTATATGCCTTATCACTAAATGCACTAAACACTACTTATCAAAGTGATCACTTGACGCAGACTAAGCTTCTTACAACTAGGTATGCGTGCGCTAATATCTGCACTGATGGTGATAATATGCCGCAATGAGCGGACACAATGATTAGATCAAAAAAAAAACTTGCGAAGTTAATAAAAGCACCAGATCAGATTAAAACTATGGTTAGCTTGATTCATATGATAAAAAGATAAAATTCAGAGCAGTTATATCTGCCGGCTAATGAATGAAAATAATGAAGTTATCCAGCCAGCGCTTGACTTTTAAAATGAGAAAACAACTCAAAGCAATTAGATTAACTGATCCGATAAACCAGTGAATAAATGTAAATTAAATTAATTAAAATCAATGAGCTACCTCAATTCAATGTTTGCCTTATATCAATAAAAGCAAACGAAGAGTAAACATAAGAAACAATGAGACACAAAACTTATACCCAAATCCCGTCGTCGAACTCTGTCGATGGCCTCTAGTGCGGGAACCACAAGTTAAGGCCCTTCGTCAGCCTTCCAGGGAAAAAAATTGTGGCCCTGCTTCCGGCCTTTCAGAGAAAAAGTTGCAGTCCTTTAATTAAAGTTCTGGCCCAGCAGAAGAACCCTGAAATAATCCAGTACGCATTAAATGAATAAATATATCTTTTTTTATAAAACAATTTTTTGCATTAAAAGAAAAATTCGGATCAGATAAAATGGAGTAGATAAAATAACAGATGGGAAAAGCAAATGGCGTTATGTGCACAAAAAAAATAAAAGGTAGAAAAGCAATCAATTGCATTAATTTAGGCAAAAATGGTAGCGATATTTATCTCAGACTCGGACTTGAGGGTGTATTAGAAGAGATTCGACGGTCTCGGTCTTATGGGACGAACGTGGAAGCCGCTATAAATAATGGAAACAAAAAAAAATAGCAATATGGCGGTCACGTGCTTCATAGGCCACAGAAAAAGGAATCCAGAGAAAATGCTTACCTAGTACAGCATGTAGAGCCCGAAGAATCAGTCGTGTTAAAACACAAACAGAAACCACACAGTAAATCCTTTATCAAAAGGGTTGTATTATATCACAATACTCAAAACGTGCAGTTTCTCGCTATACTAGCAAACGTTCGTCTTACGTTCCGGTCAAATTAGCAAAGGACCGTCCCCTCCGTTCGTCAATTCGCCTTCGAGATTAAATCCTGCGCCACAAGTAGTGATGGGCTGAAAACTTGAAGAGTGATTCCATACAAGGAATAATTCTAAGAAAATAAACGCCTTAATTTTCGCTTATTATGATGATAAACGGCGGAAGCCACGAATAGTGACCTAAAATTACATTCTTCCAGAAATGCTAGGAAATGCTCTAACAGGAATGATAAACCTTCAAAAATCTAAATCGAGAATGACAAACGCGCGATAGATTGCCATCTCTATTATTCCGTGACGAAGGTCACAAAAACTACTACCAAAATACGGATCAACAAGTCAAACGCAGCGTTTTTTTGTAGGCTAACAGAATTCTTTAGAAATATAAATCGACTCGCTGGCTGTTTACGATTATATAATGCAAATCAAGCCAAGTTATCTTAATAATAAGGTACATACATCGCTTATCAACTAAAATAGATGGTCACAACGGATTCTAAAAGCTAATACGAATATATAACTAATCTATACTTAAAATATAGTTAATTTTACATTAAGAGAAGAGGCAGTTTCAAGCGAATTATTAAATTCAGAATTAATAAACCGATGAGTGCAAAATACAGCATCATTTTTTCCCCTAAATGCGGCATATAAATGAAATTTTAAAATTGGCAAAATCGAACTGTTACAACTGTAGGAATATATGGACATGATGGTGCTTCCAGGATAAAAATATTCCGGAGGCTAACTCTCCCACCATTCGGATCTCCGGGCGCCGGGTGGCCCTGGGAGCCGTTCATTCTGTGTTTCACAGGCAGCAAAGATACCGAACCAATTTAGAATAGATTTCTGCAATCTAAGAGTCCTAAATACAAACATAAATTCGGTACACTAACATTTACATGCAAATAACATAAATATGTTGTGATAGAGCCTACCAAAACTTTTTTACAACACTAGCTACCACTTTTGACTTAATACAGGTCGATCACCCCAATTCAGAAATAATCTTTCTGGGAGATTTCAATGTCCACAACACCAACTGGCTCAAACATCACAACAAGACCGACAACGAAGGTAGAGAAGCTAAAGAATTTGCCATCAACTGCGGTCTTACTTAACTTGTAGATGAACCAAATCGAATCTCAGAAAGGGGCAAATTTGCCGCCCTGTTGGATCTTTTTCTAACCACAAATCCTGACCAGTACACATGTACAGTGGGTCCGCCATTAGATACTTCCGACCACAAACTTATTACAACGGTTTGTGAATTGCCACTTCTACAGAAGGATCCACCACTACTTCGCAAAATATGGCATTACAATTTTGCAAACTTGGACGATCTAAGGGAGTACTACCTAGATTTTCGTTAACTCGACGTCTGCTATGGCACTGATGACCCGTCAGTCTGCTGCAAAGAGATTATGGAAGCAATCTCCTCAAGAATGGAAGAATACCTCCCAAATTCCATCAAGTTGCGGTCAAAAGGAAAGCCCTGGTTCGACAGAAGATGCGAAAGAGATGTAGGCAGGAAACAGCAAGCCTACAAGTACTGGCAGCAAAAGTAGACCGCTGAAAACCGCAATAATTTTGTCGTAGCGAGTCGGGTGATCGACAAAACTAAGGACAAACACAATCAAAGGATCAGGAATAAACTTTTGCAATGCCCCAGTGGCTACCGGAATTTTTGGTCGGTAGCAAAGGCAGTAAGTAATAACTTTACAAAAATGTCTCTCCCACCTTTGACTGACGAACGTGGCATCACGGCGACTATAGTCAATGCAAAAAGCAAACATGCTCGCCAAAATGCTTTCATCGCACTCTACCCTAGACGTCCCCAAGGCAAGGCTCTCCCCCCATATCGAACATCAACATCATCTCCGTGATATTCGTAAAATTCTTAGAGAACTAGGTACGCAAAAGGCATCAAGACCGCACGAAATACCTGCCATCGTGTTAAAGAACTGCGCCAACGAACTAACACCCGTTTTTCCAGACTTTTTCTCTGTCGTATCGAAAAGGGATATACCCATCTTCTTAGAAAGTCGCTCGAGTCCAACCTGTTCCAAAAAAAATGAAGATACACACGCCCTCAAACTTTCGCCCAATTTCCTTGCTTCCCATAATCTCCAAAGTCATAGAACGTGTTGTAAATCAGCAACTACTTAAGTACCCAGAGAACAACAGAATAATCAGCGATAATCAATACGGCTTTCGCAAAGAGAGGTCGACGGAGATATATTGGCCTATGTCATTCATATATGGAGTAGGGCAATTGAGAGCTACGGAGATTCTCGACCGATTGCGTTGGATGCTTCGAAGGCATTCGACAGATTTTGTCAAGACGGATTGCTTAACAAACTGCCGTCCTTCGGACACTGCCAACCTCTCTCTGCAGCTTACCACTATCCTTAAGAACCGATCGCTGCACGTTACAGTTGATGGACACATCTCAGATACATTCACCATTAACGCGGGCGTGCCTCAGGGCGCAATACTTTTACCAACTCTATTCCTCATTTATATTAATGACCCACTGACCGAAACGAATAATCCTGTTTACAGTTTTGCAGATGACAGTACGCTTGTCACCCAATTTAGATAAAAAAAACCTTTACTAGTGACTGAGACTTATCACCGCACACATGAGCAGATTAGAGCAATTAATCAAGACCTAGAGAAAATTCAATCTTAGGGCGACAGAAATTTGGCCCAGTTCAATACAGCAAAGACCCAAGCAGCTACGTTTACCAAGAAGGCCAATAGGGCGGGCCCTGACATCATTATGGCAGGATTGCCCATTCCTTCATCCTGGTCAAGCGGAGTACTGGGTGTCTCGCTCAACAGCAATATGTCCGGGTATGACCACGTTGCTAACATCGCAAAATCAGCCTCCCAGAAGCGTCGTGCGCTATTTCCCAACAATACCACAGCAATTGCTCTTGCTCTACAAAGCGCAAATAAGACCGTGCTTAGAATATTGCTCACAGATCTGGGGTGTTGCACCAAAGCACACCCCAAAGCTGCTGGATTCCATTCAGAAGAGAGCTGTTCTCATCGGCGACCCGGAGTTGACCCGGAATTTGGATAGTCTGGAACACCGCAGATATGTTGTCGAGATGTCCCTGTTTTACAGGTACTTTCACGGTAGATTTTCCAGGATTTCGCCCGCCTCATCTCGCCCTTGGCAACACCTGTCAGACAGTGACGACAGACGGCAAGAGCGCACCAGTTTGTCGTACAACTGGAAACACCTAGAACATCGCTTCACACGAACTCCTTTGTCTCGCGCACTGCATCACTGTGGAACCCACTCCCAGGACATCTGTATTCCCCTAATTACAAACTACAACTATTCAAGAACCGTGTCAATAATCATCTTCGCACACACGCCGCTCGTCAAGCACCATAGGATCTTTCTTTTGTGTGTGCCACTGCCATAAAGAAATGTTATTCATTTTGTTTTACAAAATATTTAAGAATAAACGTATTTTGAATCGGCAAGTTATCAATTCGAGAAAACGAGACACTGGAATTCATATTGGGCATTGACATTTTATTGGAAAATAGTTACATTAGAATAAATATGAACCAAAATAAATCTCAGAAAAGTAAAAAAAAACAAGCATTTAATTATTTATTAGATTGATGTTTTAAATTGGCTTATGATTTCATATAATCACGATTTTCACATTCGTCAATGTTTTCCTTAATTTGGGCCTTGCTGCTTCCAAATGATATTGAAATATGAAGGTAATAATTTTTTTTAATTAAAATGTAAATCAATTACAGAGTTGTGCGTGACGTCAAACATATTCAATTACATCCCCCTTTAAAGCTGGAAATATTTTCCTGAACTCTATTAACCTGATTTCAAAATATTTTGCAGCGCTCCCTCTGATTTTGAAATATACTATAGAAATTATCCAATAATTAATCAACTTTAGAAATGAGTTTTAATTACCTTAAACGTAAAATTATGTCAAACGTCTCGGGAGCTCTTATTCATTTTAAAATTTTTTCATAAGAAAATTGGGGAATGGTGTCAAATATTTAATTAGATATTTGCTTACGCCATATTGAGATTCTTTATTTGCTATGCCTTTATTAGCATTCCATAGATGCACCCGAAAATTATGATTTAGTCCATCCACTATTCAGGATATCTAACTGATTTTAGTTTAAATAGTGTTTAAAATTAAAAATTTTAATACGTAATTAAGGTGATTTTTTTTGCAAACCTAGTGATTTTGAAGCCATAATTGTCAAAAGAGTAATAAAAAAATATATGAACAAAATAGTAGAGTATGACTTGGCTAGACAAAATCTGACGTTCAAAATATCCATGACATGTATTCTCTTATATGCTACTATATTCATATACAATATGTATTGCTTTAAACATAAGCCTAATTACAAAAAGAATATTTACCTCTGTAAAGTTGACGTTATTATTTACAATCTTTTGTTTATATATACGGTTATGTCTCTCTTTTCATGCCTTACTTTTCTCCGAGAAGTATAGCTGTAGTAATATAAGTTCATATGGTGAATATGTTGTTTGTACTCATAGCTAGTTGTGTACCTGTGTGAGCTACGATCGTCTATACAATTTATCCGGGTCACTTCAACGACAAGGGTAAGAAGCCTTCAATGAGAATAATGTAAATAGTATTATACATTATACATTATATATAACGAAACTTACGACTCTTAATTGTAACGCATCTTTGCGCATAACTACCATATGATAATGCTGACGGAAATCCACATAGCTGATGACATTTCTGACCGGATACTGGGCAAAAGCAATTGTTTTCTCTTCAGGAAAAATGATCGCTCCAGGGAAACAGGTAACAAGAGTGAGTGAATTAATTTGGGTTAGTGAGTGGGTGAGGTGCGGTTGGAAATAAATAGATGAGTAAGCTATAGATTTCTTCTGACAGCTGCACCCATTGAAAAAACTATGTCGTCATCTAT
>JAEQML010071217.1:0-16283 GCA_016904865.1 Pissodes strobi | reverse complement strand
ATACCGAATACATGTTTCAATTTCTCACCACCCTATGTTATACTGTTAATTAAAAGTGGTTAATTAGAATACCACACCCTTCTTTATGGTCTTAAGCAATAATAAAAGAATTTGTGTATCCCGACCAGTAAGGTTGCTCGAGAGCAACAACTTCGGTGCCTGATTCTCTATAAGGAATTCACTGAAATGTTTTAATAATCTAGTAGCTTTCCTTACAAAAGTGTTGTGTGGATTGTTTGTCAAGAATTTAAAATTATTGTTTAATAAGAAGGACTCAACTTTAGAAATGCAAACAAACTTGTTGAGGACTACGAGGCAATTACCCTTGTATGCTTTAGTTATAATTAAATTTCCTTGTTTGACTTTCTGTTTAATGTTATTTAAAATTTTGTTTGAAGAGGACGAGATGGAGAAATTTAGTCTTGGAATGTTCTTTTTAGTGTTGTAAATGATGTTATAAATGTCATTGCGTAATGATTTTTTGGTGTTATAATCATTAGTAAGCTGTTCGATAATGACATCCAATTCTATCGCGTATACCAAGATATCATCCTCAGAGTAAGGTATCTTTACGCAGTGTTTCAATCCCAACCCGAGGAGGTCCAACTCATCGACCTCAAACTCTGTGTCACAGAGGTTTTTAACTCTGTCATAAAATTTAAAATCTGAGTACCTACTTGAATATCGCAATCTGTTTCTATTGAAAGTGTTTTTTTTATTTATAAGAGAGTTGAGTTTTTGTTTGATAACTGTTTATTATTATTAAAGATTTTGCACGAAACACAAAGTTTCAATTCAATTACATCCACGTGCAGAAAGTCTTAAACCTTATTTAAAGTACATTGCCTAATTTTACAATTCCTTCTTCGGAGGTTTTGGAAGGAATTAAAATATCATCCAAATACGGAAATGCTGTTCCTGCTTCTAGTTCATTGATAATTTGGCTCATTAACCGTTAAAACACAAAAGGTGCATTACATAAACCAAATCTCATGCGTAAATATTCATAATGGCCTTCCGGAGTGATAAAAGCAGTTTTTGAAATACTATCGGGCGCCATTGGTATTTGGTGATAGCCAGAAAACAGGTCAAGTAATGTGAAATATTTAAAGTTTACAAGTTTTTCAATTTGATCGTCAATTAATGGATGCACTTTTGTATCACAGTAAAAGAAATTAAGTTTTCTATAATCCACGCATAGTCCTAAATCACCATTCTGTTTTGGAACAAGAATAATAGGGGTAGCATATGGAGATGTGGACTCGCGAATAATATTATTTGCAAGTAAATCAGTAAGCATGACTTTTAGTTTTTGCGTGTGATGCTCAGAAAGTCTATATGGATTGTACTGAACCGGATTTGAACTAGTTAATTCAATGGTCATTTGAACAGTTTCTGTTTTTCCTATTTCGCTTAAGTTAGTGGCAACACATTTTCTATACCTGTTTAACAGTTCTACTATAGTGCTCTTATTTTCTAAACTACAGTTAATAAGTCCGACAACGGCACTTACCGAATTGATAAACAGTTTAGCAACGCATATGTTTTGAGCCTCATAAATTTTACCTGAAAAAGATTTCAGAAACCGAGGTGAACTCTTGACTGTTTGGAGTTTAACTTTATGTACTGCTGATGTTCTTATTAGAGAGCACTCACTACCTGTGTCTATTAAACCTGTGACTACTACATTGTTAATTGGGATATCCTTTAAATAAAGATTAAGAAAGTGTTTGGTTATATAGAAAACGTTATGATTCCGTAATTGTCATGCATTGTTTTTATTTGGTACATTTTTCTTTTTGCGGCACTCTCTCTCGAAATGTCCAACGTTTTTACAAAAGTTACATTTTGCGTATTCGCGGCGAGGTTTTTGTCCCTGTAAACGTTTTCTTGGACAATTAAAACTACGATGTCCTAATTCATTACAATTAACACACTGCATTTTCAATTTTTTTCCCCCTGAAATTTCTTTGGCTTTGTCCGGATGATATGTTTAAATCACAACCCCTAAGATAGGTTAAAAGATCTACCGTTTTTTGATAATCATTTGCGAGCGCCATTTGTTTTATGTCTTTATTTTCTATTCCGTGAACAATGATATTCACTTTATCATTTTCCGGAATTTTCCAATTGAGACGGTAAATTTTTTTCAGTTTTTCTTCCAAATATTCCGTAAGTGAATTATTTTTACTAGAAGAATAAATCGCAGCATCTTGAAATAAAAGCCCCGTGGCAGATGTGTCAATATCAAATGTAAAGCGCCGCGCCGGGCGGTTTTTAATTGCACCCAACTTTTATGCGTAAATTCGCCCGCTAAATACCACTCGCGTGCCCGTCCTTCTAACTTCTACACAACGAACCGCGTCATGGTTACATCGCCCCACCTCATAAAATACGCCCGTTCTTCGATAAACCGACTACTACATCTACATCTATTCTTATAAAAAACGTTAAAATTATGTGACTTCTCTGTCCATCCTGCGGTTTTCCGTATTGTTTCTACATCTCCTCCAGCTCTTAATGCAGCTGAAGTAGATGCATGTTTAGTACTGTGACTACTAAATTTGATAGTATCTATACCCGCCTTTTTTTAGCGTCGTTTTTATCCAACGGGATATAGTTTGTGTGGAGGCAGGATGGACAGGCTTTTTGGAAGTTAAGATTAGGGGCTTATTGGCTTCGAATGTTCTGTATTTGTTTGTAGCTTCTATGTAGTATAAAAGAGTTGTAGCCGTACATAGAGCTGGTTTCAATTTAAAAACCGGGATTGTTAGCATAGGTTGTAGTTTTTTGAGACCCGACGTTTTTAAAATTCCGTTAACTGGTATCTCAAAAACTGAAATGTCATTTAAATAGATTTTTGTCTACGTCTGCACTCTTTGTGTTGTTAAGGCGAGAAGAATGACGAGTTTTTGTGACAACTGAGCCCCGATGATATTTTCTAAAGGATACCATTGTTCAATTAGATTTAATACTGGAGAAGGGTCCCAAGTGTGAGTGTATTTTGGAAATGTTGGATTTTTTCTGAAGGGCCCTTGCAAAAATCGTTTAATTAGTACTTTTTCTATATCCTAAATGATTATTATTAGAGATAAAGCAGATCTGTGTGCATTAAGCGTATTGTATTTAGCTGTAGTGTTTTCTGATATATTACTAAGAAATTCGAGAATCGAGTTTCTTGGTGGGTTGTATGCAGAGTATCTGTGTTCTTCGCAGAAATTCCACCATTTTAAAAATGCCGTCATATTGTTTTAAGGTACTTGGACTTAGGGACAAGATTATGGTTTCTATTGCTGTTGCTGGGGTCCCTTTCGAAGAAAAGGCTTCCGGATAATTTCCCTACCACCAGGGTAAGATTCGACCAAAGTAGGTGAGGGCCCCTGAAAGGAGAAATTTAGAGTGATTTGTCAGGTGGAAATACCATAGGGTTCTCTACTAATAATTGGGTAAATAAAGGACGCCAAGATTGACCTTGCCATAACGGCACCACAAGTAAAGCAGTAGCATTATCATTAATTATTTTATTAAGAACTGTTGGGATCAATGCGGATGGTGGGAATGCATGAAATAATAAGTTTTCCCAAGATGTAGTAAACGCATCTACACCAATACTTTCTGGGTCTTTCTTTGTACTGCTATGGCTAGCAAATAAATCTATATTCGGAGTTCCAAAAACCCTACAGATTTTCGCATATGCTTTATGATTTAAGGAATATTCGGTATCGACGTTAGAGATTCTCGATTCGCGATCTGCGATTATATTATGTTTTGTATTTATGTAAGAAGCAAATGCCCAATTATTTTTATTTTCGCACCAGTGCCAAATTGAGTTTGAAATATCATTGAGTTTTTAAACCGAGTTCCTCCCCCTCCCCATTCCATTACTGCAGTTGTATTGTCTGTTCTAAGGAATATGTTAATGTTTTGAGATTTTTTTGCAAACGATTTTATTGCATTATATGCTGCTTTTAGTTCCAAATAATTTATATGTTCCTCTGTTTCATTATTATTCCAAAACCCATGAATTGTTTCTTTATTTTTAACAGCATCCTAACCTGATTGCGAAGCAGCTGAAAATATTTCCATATGAAATTTTTTAGTTTTAAATTGCTTTTCACACTTCTTGATATTATTTAACCCTTTGTGTCCCAGGCACAGATTTTTTTAGAAATGTAAAAAGTAAATTTGATATTTCAATTAGGAGAAATTTAACTAAGACAAATTAATTTTTTCTAAATTTTTGTGCTCCCCTCTCCTAAAGTTTTGAAGCCGGGACTTTCAAGTCCTGTCAGAGTAAAAAAGCATAAATGTGGATGCTAAAAAAATATTTATTGAACGATCTCAATTTTTCTTTTCGTTAACGCACAAATAGACTTTACAATTTAAACACTGAGAATGGGGTCTTGACTCTACCGCAATTGAAGAACATTGCTCGCATCTTCCTCTTTTTGAAGTAAAAACTGGCCAGTGCGCTCCTTGATTTCCCAATGTAACATCATTTGACACGCTGTAGTTGTATTTTCTACGTTTTGGTGTAGTTGTTGTATTTATTCCAAGTCGAGGACTGTTTCTAGGACTATCGGTATTGCGGTGCTGCTTTTGTACTGCAGAATAGTTGCTGTAATTCATTATCCCTTGGGCAACTCGTCTTCTAAAGTGCAGTAGCGTGATTTTGTCATCTGGGTGAACTTTTTTATAAAGCACATAGCTATTCACGAATGCTATATCAATTATTCCAAAAAATAAACGATGCCACCATTTCTTTGAGCGTCTATCTATACAGTACGCCTGTTGAAGTCGATCTGCGAGATCCACGCCTCCCATATGGACATTATAATTATTGACTATCTGAGGACAATCAACTTGTTTTGAGGTTCCGTCTTTTTGAAGGCGTTTAACCTTACCCATTTCTGTACCATGAAAATTAGAGAGAAAATGCACCATGCGATTGTCACACCACTTGAGAAATGTCATATCCATACTTGATACCCTATAGTCAACATTGCCTCGCTTCATATGTTTGTCTTCTGTCATATTGGATGGTAGTCCTAATCTATCTCGCTGAATCGTTCTACAAGCCAGGTTTTTTTCTGTTTTTAGTTTTTCTAAAAGAGGCACCGACGTAAAATAATTATCAAAGTATACTATTCTATTCTTGCTCCAATAATTCTCAGTCAACGTCAAAACCACTCTCTCGCCTAGTCCAAATCCCTGAAACTTCTCTTCAGCCACCTAATTTTTACCCTGGTAAACTTCAAACTTTTTTATATATCCCTTTTGGTCAGCTATATACCAAAGCTTGTAACCTCTTTTGACTGGCTTTTAGGGTTATATTGTTTCAGAGATGAACTGCCTTTGAAAATTATCATGCTTTCATCAACTGACAGTGCTCTGGTTCCATTATCCAACAAGTCAAATTGTTCATTCAGAGTTTTTACGAAAGGTCTTATTTTATAAATTTTGTCTTTATTATCAACAGGGATGGTTGCATTACCATTCACATGAAGGTATTGTAAAAACTGCTCAAAACGAGCCCTTGCCATCGTTCGTTTTACGAGGAAAACTCCTAGATCTTCAGAACAAGACCAATAATTTTAATAACTTGGTAGCTTGTGGTCTCTTATAAAAAAGTTAATTTCAAGGAAAGCTAGCAGTTCATTTTCTTTGAAATTCATAGTTTTTTCTCGTTGAGTTGCATACAAATTTGACTGATATAAAATGTCGTTTATGGCGTTAGGTCCCAAAACTTTGACAAAAAATTAGTATAAGTCTTGCAGTCGACATAATGATCTTCTTTAACCCTTTAACGCTTTGTAGCCAAATTAGTAGCCACCGAAAAATTTCCCGAGTGCGCAAATGAATATTTTTAAAACTAATTTATATAAGTGTTCCATATTTGTTTCGTACATAAAAAATGCATTTTTAAGGTAGGTTTTCTATATAGCTACAGGGTCAGACTGCAGATTCTGGTGGCTACATACTTAGCCTCTATTCATTTGAAATAATCTGCATTCCTATTATTTTGGTGGCTACGTATGTAGACACATTTTTTATACGAATTCTAGAAAATGTTAACTAAAAGAATCATCAAAAAATATTTATACGGAACCAAACCTGAAAAAACGCACACATCTTAGTTCATCTAATATAATAAACAAAAGCATTATTTTTCCTATGTAACAGTAGCAGAAGAAAAAATAGATTTGTCGAAAAGTAGGTACTATTTTATTTTTTCACTTCTTGTGAAAGGGTGCAAAACATTCTAAGCATAGAGATACTTTGCACTCCTTGCATTCGATCCTAGACCGCTTTACATTCTTTTTTGAACTGCAAAAAGCACATCTCTTGCAAGTTCCTCGTTGTGGAAGATGTTCACTAACGTCGGAAATATGAAGATTATTTTTTACTAACCTCCCGCTCTTTTTTGTTGCCTTTGTTATAACAATGCCCTTTCGACTTTTATTTTTTCGGCTACAGTAATCACCAATTAGTTGGTCTGCGAGTATACTACGAAAGGACAGGTGACTTATTGGTTTAGTTTTATTTTGAGAAACGCTAAGGGTAGTTTTATATAAAATAAAGGAATTTACTATTGCACTATCAACTAGATAATAAAAAAATTTTAACCACCATCTACGTGACTTCCATTGAATACTATAACAACCCATCATCTGATCAAACAGATCGACTCCCCCCATATGCCTATTATAGTCAGAAATACTTTTGGGACATTCCACATTTTCCTTCTCACCGGCTTTATTTCGACGTTTGACAAAAGTCAAATCATTTGGGTTATGCATATTAGACGCTACAATTACTGGCTTTGTACCTCTGTCTTTCCACTTGGTAACAGCGATGTCATCGGCCATTACAGAATCATGTTCCCCAAGCTTTAATTTTTTGTCATCTACCAGCTTATTTTTTGGAAAATACTTTCTGTTGGACTGAAATGTCCCACATCCAAAGAGAACGACCGATAATAATTTTTTAAGAGGGGGAAAGTAGTAAAGAATCTGTCAAAAAACAAACAGTATCCCAAGGTTTGAAATGTAAGAGAAAGGGTTAAGACTACGTTTTCTCCTAAAGTTATCCTGCTCTATACGTTTTACCTTCATATACCTCAAAACCCAATAAAAATCCAATCGCAGCACAAGTTATTGTCCAAACTTTAAAACCTCGTTTGGTTGGCTTCAATGGCACATACTGCTTCAAGCTGCTTCTGCCTTTGAAGCCAATCATACTTTCATGGACCGATAAATTTCGACTTGGAAAAAGAACTTCTTTGTAAATTTTATTTAAAAAATCCAAAAGTGGTCTAACTTTATAGAGTTTATCAAAATGATCTTCCCCCATTTTTGGCATTTTACTGTTGTCATTCAAATGCAAAAACCTTAAAATTTGTAGAAACCTTTTCAGCGACATAACTTTCGCAATTCTATCTACAAAAAAATTATTATTTGTAGACCAATATAAGCGAATGGCGGGTAAAGCGTGAAACCCCATTATAATGAGTATACCTAAAAAAGCCTTTAGTTCTGAAATAGTCAGATAAAGTTCAATACCATTCTGTTGCGCATATAGATTGGACTCTTCTACTATTTTTAAAAACATAGTACCAAAGAAAAGTTCAAATAACTTTATCGGTGAAGAAATGTCAACTTGCACCTTGGGACCAAATGGCCTATCAAAATTAAAATTTGAAAACCTAGATGGTTGTTTCCCTATTTTACTGAAATTAAATTCTTCATCATTCTTTTGTTCTTCGTCACGAGGCGATGAGCTGTTTTCATCAGAAGATGATGAGCTGTACTTACGAGTAGGAAAATTGCCAGTCGGCCGTTTCTTTGCGTCGTCGGGTGTAAAATTAGGATCGATAACAGAGTCATCGCTATCATAATCCCGAAGAGTCGTGCTTTCACTTTCAAGAGCGTCCTTACTTGTAGACGGCAATGGGGAAGAACTATGAGTCACCCGTTTCACATTTGCTTCTTTTGAAGTGTTAATTCGGATATCTTCCGCGTCACTGTCGCCGCCAATGTTCGAATAAACTGCTTGATCATCATCTACACCTTCAAAAATTATTGATTCTATTTGATCACTATCCATTTGTTCCCATTCATCGAATGTGTACCTGTTTTTCATCATTTTTAAGCATCTAAAAAAGGACAAAATATTCCACTAAAGAAATGAGAACTTAATCATCGTGGTTAGGAAACATTGATATATTTGAGCTTTTACATAATGTTTTTGAAAATGATGCTTCAAGAAATATGTCGGCTAAGATGTTACAAGCAGTTTATCAAAAACCCCTGACTTCTTTTACCTAATTGTTAAAAACTGATGTTTCTAGATAATTACATTATAAAACTTTGACATTTAATGAATTACTTACCAAATAGCACTTTAATATTATGTATTTACACTAATTGTTCGATGTTTTTCACATTTAGTTATAGAAAAACCTAAAATTCAGGAGCACGTGGCGACCTTCTACCTAAACACGCAACTTCTTCTAAGCGGTTACAAATTTAGCCACTTATATGCCATGCGCGCAGATTAGGGCGGGAAAACACTTGTCGTAAATGTGTCCACAAATGTAACCAGAAAGCGTCTAGGCGAATCAATTGCAGCAATAAGGTTCATAGTATATTGAAAATAAGTGGAATTATCACCCTAAACTTAAGTGGTTACATATGTGGCCACAGATCATTTGCGCAAAACTATGCAATGTCGGCTTGAGCGTTAAAGGGTTAAGGTTTTCGTCGCCATCGTATTCAGGAATATTTGTGTCAATTTCCTTTTTTCCATTTTCTGGCTTTTTCCTCTACTTGCTTTTTAGTCATTTTTGTACCTGCATAGCTTTTATTCGTTTCGTTTTTTAAATTTTTTGCATTGCTTGCGCGCTTTCGGTTTAGTCCTCCAGAGGTTTTAGGAACTTGTTCTTTGTTTGTAAAATAGTCTTGATTTATATCAGATTTATTTTGTGCTTCGGGCTGAAAATCTAATTCCTCGTCTTCTAATGTGGTTTGCACGGCTTCCTCTATTTCATGCTCTACTGACTCCTCTATTTCTTGCTCTACTGCTACTTCTACATCTTCCACCAAGCACATGATATTGTTTTCGACCTCAAAAACTTCACCTTCCTCATCTTCGCTAGCTTCCTCGTCTGGCATTATCAAGTGGTAAGTTCTGTAATTCAAGCACAACTGCTTCAGCTGCAGCCAGAAGCTCTTCGTCATATAAAAATTTTTCCAGTGAGACATCTGTAATAAAAAAAAAACAGATATCTTACAATAAAAAAAAAAGTTGCGAGCAATCGCTCAAAAGTGTAAAAGCATGATGTGATGCAAATAAGGACGAAACTCGAGTCTGCGGCAGCCTTTACCCTTTTGACCGATTGCCCTAATTTTTTGTGTTTGTATTTCCTGACTCTCGTAAATTCTTTTTTGTAGATTCATCCAGAAACAATGATAACAATATAAAACATTTACCTTATGAGTATACACTAATTCCCTGACGGCACTTAGGAGTCCTGGATGTAAATATGTACGCTACGGAATGCCTGTGCATGTTAGACAAAACTCAAACCACTGTTTAGTTACTTAAAACCACAATAATTAATAATTTACACAAATCCGCACTAAGTAAAGCTTTTTTGAATTGTTACTGATAAGAAAACTCTTACTACACATTCACGACTCAGTAGCCATGACTCACTAACAACTGATTATAGAAATTCAAGCCATCGGTAACAAAAATGTTTAGTTGGTCACATACATACCTTATAAAATGTGTACTTTAACATCCCGTCAAGACAACAGCGCCACAGCTAGTATATCGTAATTTACCGAGAAGTTAAAAGTTCTGGGACTTTCAAGTCCCGTCAGGACACAAAGGGTTCCACTAGTCTATTTCTGTTTTTATACTTTGATTTAAGGTCATTATTTTATTGTAATTATTTTTCTTACTGTGCAGCGCCTTTAGCTTTTCTTTTTCGAATAATTTTGTATGTAATCATCCGTATTCGTTAGTAGGGCATACAGAAATTAATGTTCCAATGACCGTGGCAAATTCCCTAATTTTAAAATGCTTTAGTTTTCTAACTTTGAACAGTTGTCCCTCTATTTTAGATATCTTTTCTGGTGTTAAAGATATGGTTAATTTCTTGGTATTAAAAATGAAGCCTAAGTATTGACTATTCTTCGTGGTTTTAAAAAACTTATTATAGTTGACTATGAAACCTAAGCTGTATAAAATTTTCGTCGTGGCGCACACGTTTTTAATGCATTCTTCCTTGGTTTTCTCCATTAATAAATATCATCTAGGTATATTACAGATAAATAGTCCATTGATTTCAACTGATAAATCACTGGTTTCATTGGTTTGGCGACAACATAAGGGGCAGTAGATAGTCCAAATGGTAAACAACAAAATTCGCACAAGTTTTCGTTAAACTGCAAACGTAGATATTTTCTATAGCGCTTATGCACAGGAATTAAAAAATATGCATCCTGCAGATCAACATTTACCATGCAATAATATTTAAACAAACTGTTTTGTACATACCTGTAATCTTCAAGTTTGAAATGAGAATATTTTGCGAATTTTTTTGACTGTTTTAAATTTAAAATAAATCTCATGTCGCCATTTGGTTTTTTCCCTAGAAAATAATTGGATAAAAATTGGCCCTTTTTTTGCTTTACTTTTTTGGACCACGCCAAGATATTTAATTTTTTTTAACTTTAAGGTAAATAGAGAATTCTAAATCAGTATAAACTTTCTGTTTTTGAATTGGTTTGCACACAAACGGGATTTTATATCCTTTTATGTGATGAAGGATATTGCGGTCAGAAGTGACAATTTTCCACTTATGGAGAAATTGTTTTAACCTTCCATTCAACTAGTGCACCTTACCTCTAATTTCTCTGTCAAGGTTTTAATTTATTTTTCGCGCGGCAATATTTCTTTTTTATGCAGGTGGCTATTTTATTGGTCCTGAAAGCGCACATAATGCTATTCCTACCTGGTGTTGGATGGGTTTTCTTTGTAGCTTGACTTAAGACGTTTTTTAGTTCCGAAATAAGTTCTGGACCATATAATAAATGAAGATTAAGTGGTTTGTAGTATTCTGCCTGCATGTCATTAACTTCCTCTTTTGATACACCCTCAATTAAATATTGTTCCCATCGTTGAGTAATCTCCTTGCGGAGAGGCATGCCTGAGCGTTCAGTTTTTTGGAGACTATCTCCAAATATGTCAACATCCGACTTTTCTACTATCGAGGGTGTTGGGCTCAAGCAAGCATCATCTTTATTGAACATTACTGTATACATGAAATGGTTTACCTAACTATGCTATCCTACGAGGTGGAGTTCCTACAAGCTAGACGCGTTATTAACTCGCTAGCCACTCCACTCTCGCTCTGCACGCAGGCAGACAGCTTACGCTAGTGTAACCTAATTATATTAACATATTCACATTATTTAGGCCTTGCCTTTCAATGGTGTTTTCAAAGTTTCGTCGCTTTACAAGTGCTAATGACTGGTAACTATGGTTAACATAAGTCTTAACTGGAGCGGCATTGAATCCAGGAAAAACTGTGTGAAAAAACCTGGTTTTATAGAAACAACACAACATTTACCATTTACATATATGTACATTGAGATGTGGCATGGTATTAGGAGCACAGGAAGTGCTTTTGTATTATATACCAGCCACATGTTATAGGCTCCGCCCACTGCACAGTGGGTGGGGCGATATAAAAGAACCGAGGTTCTCTTACATCGAGAAATTTTTTGATGCTATACAAAACATATTTACAGGATTTTTATAATAATATCGGTATAATAAATGAAATTTTAGCATTGAACGTTGCGAATTTATATCTATTAAAAATCGTAGTTTTCGATTTCATTCGTATAGAAATTTAAGGTGGTTTGAAATATTTCTTTCTTATCCCCTTGACAGGAGATAAGGAGGTCTGCAAAATGCTCTAATGCTCAGATTAATTGAGAAATATTTACAAGGGAGTTAATTTTTTCCGTTACTTCGCGGAGTTTATTGAAGTAATTTAAATTAGTTTGGGGCATCGGTTGTTTACTTACATTTCTATTTTTATTAACTATATTTATACTGTCACTTATAGCATTATGTCTGTTTACGTTTTCTGTCTTTAAGGGTGGGAATTCTTTGCTGTTGGTGTCAGTTCTGGCTCCGATTAGGTATGGTGGGTTGCGGGGCTGGCTTATACATTTTTGATGTTTGTTGTTGCTTCATTTGGGGCTGTTTCAGTTGGCCTACTTTGAATAAGTAGACCGGGAAACCAACATATGTCGAACGATGCTCGCCGCCACAGTTTGTGCATTTCAGTGTAGTTTCATTACACTCTGTAATTTGGTGGTTACCTGCACATTTACTGCACCGGTAATCACGTTGGCAGTAAGTTTGAGCGTGTCCGTGCCCTTGGCAGCGTTTGCACTGCATTATCGGCTTCTCTGTCTTTCGATAGTCCCATGAAATGCTTACATTCATGAGGTGTCGACAGCGAGTGTTTAGGTGCTTTAGGGTTATGTCAAAGTCGGTGATCACATCGGGGAACGAGTTTTCTTCATGAGATAAACGTTCTTTATCGTCATGTTGTATTCCTCGATTAAGGCATTTCGGACTTCTTCCGGTGATATGCCTCCGTCGAGCCCCTTTAGGACGAAGGCGTGCTATCTTGTTTGCTTTTCATCATATGAATGGTATTGCACGTTGTCCTTATCGAACATGCGTTTCAGGTTGGTCCAGTCTTTTATTTCGTTGCACCAAATAACGATGCTATTTTTAGTATATTTTAGGCGATAATCCTTAATACCGGCTGTTTTTAATGTCGCTACAAATTCGTGGTGATTTACTGGGCCACCCTTTGTGACAATGGGTGGCGGTGGAATGGTTTTAGTCTTGAGTGGGGTCTTCTTTTTAGGGATAACGCGTCTGGTCCGCGCTTTACCCGCGTTGCTCGCAGAGGCTTCTGATCCCCTGTCATTGTCTGTGTCTTCGGAGTCGCTTAGGGGTTGGAAACGGTTGCTAGTTTTTAGGGCCTTGTCTTGCCTGACATCCAGGTACACCTTTCTAATATTCCTTTTGAAAGGAATAGTTTTAAAATGTGTTTTGAAAGTTCCTTCCGGTTTTGTTGCTGATTCTTCGGTTTTCATTGACGCTTCGCCCGCGGGAGGAGCCGTCTCGGCTTCTTGCGGCGGGGCCGTTGCTATAGGCTCGTTTTGGTTTTCTGTTGACGATGAAGCCTTCAAGGTTATTTGAAGGTTGTCGTCAACGAGTTGCCGTTTTTTGTCCTTCGGTTGTTTTTCTACTTTCATCTTTTTAGAGTAGGTTGGCGAGGTTTCGCTCTTATCTTTGACTAGAGTACAGATTTTACTAGTGGTGGCTTTTTGACCACACTCAACCCTAGCCTCCACGTCTTCTTTATGCCCTTAGGGTGGGCATCCCTTACATGTTTAAACCCTTGATAAAAGGCCTTCTCCAAGTCTTGTTGCTCGGCGTTTTTGTTATCAAAGACGGCGAGCCATTGCGTGCAACTGATACATCGCGGGTGGGTCTTGAATTCGGCTACTATGCGCTCAATTTCTTTCAGCGATTTTTCACGTTCACTACGTTTGGAATCCCGTGTGATGGAGGATGCTTGATCTCCCGTCGAGGACATTGCAAAAGAGTGTACTTCGTCTGATTTAAAAGACGCATTTGAGTGCGACATTTCGGTGTGGGAACCGGGGGTCCGTCCCCGGGAACTAAAAAAACGTTTAAGATTCTTACTCTATTACTAGGGCTTGACAACAAACCCAGGCTAGAGCATAGAAAATAAGCACTATTACTTTCAAGTATACAAGGCACGAGTTTCGGGTTGAAACGCGGGCGGGCTCGATTTTTCTGGAGACCTCGCAAAATCCAGTCTGCTTCGATCGACGGTTCAAAGCAGAGCCAGAGAGGAGGTAGTAGCATAACAATTCTGTAGCATTTTAAATTTGCTGCACATGTAGTTGCATAACAGTTCTGTTAGAATTGCTGCACATAAAGTAGCATAACAATTCTGTAACATTTTAAATTGCTGCACACGTAGTTGCCTAGCAATTCTGTAGCATTTTGAATTGCTGCACATATAGTAACATAACAATTCTGTAGTATTTTTAATTGCTGCACATATAGTAGCATAACAGTTTCGTAGTATTTATACTTTTGCGTGTTTGCACCTCTTGGTAAGATCCTTGCCAAACAAATTTTCGTCTATTAGTGCGTTCTCTAATGTCTATTTCATATTCTGATCTAAATTTGGTAATATCGAGTACACCTAGATCAAAATACAGAATAGAAAATAAAAACAATATACTTACGATTATGTTTTTTTCCATTAGATCATGTAACTGTTTTAATTTGATTCTCAATTTTTTTTGTAGTTCTTTTCACTCACACGAGAATCACTACGTTTTCTTTTTGTCCCCTTTCTACGCGGCATTTTTCAGACGTACTAGTGAATTCGACTTTCGTACAACCCCGCAACGCGATCGATAATGTGACCTATCGGTACGACACAAATGGATATAATGACGGGCTTGGGATGTGGAGAGGCAAGGCGAGGGGCGTAATTTCTATTTTTTAGACGCTGAAGAATGTGGCCTGCGTGAGACGCTAAGGATATACTACCTGGTTATCTTATTTTGTGGAACAGGCATGCGAAACATAATTTTGGTAAACATTATATACATTTCACTTACCAATCAACGTTAAATCCAGGCTGGAAACAATAAAAAAATAATTACCGCCTTTATTTGAATTGGATCACATCACTTTATTCCTTTTTGTCTCCGCTTCAATATACTTTCATATGCCCTAGAAAATAATCAATAATGTGTTATCAGCAAGAGATGCCACAAGAACATCTGAAACAACACTACCTCGTTTACATACAATAAGAAAGAAAACATGGCCTATTACGGAACGGGCGGAGGTAAATTCCTCACCAAACGCAAAGGCCATAAAATTGGACAGGCATTTTCCTCACCAGAGATATGAAGGCATGTTTATCCTATAAGTATTTTCCTCACTCGTTATAACAGTCTAATTTTACCACTATAAAAGATTATACATTTTATTTTATTTGCTGCATTTAGCAACAAAAGTTTCTATATTTTGGGGTAAGAATTATTAAGTATTAACCTTTTCGATTAATTAATTATAAATTAATTTATTTGATTTGTTGTCAATAAGTTTAGTGAACTTCCAGTTGCAGCATTTATTCATATTAATTAGTTATATATACGGTTAGTAATACATAATATGTATTAGGTTAGATTTGCTATTTAGCTGATAAAATAATGGTAATGACGGATGGCGGTATATGAGAGTGGAGAGTGCCGAATATTGCCCACGATATTGCCGATCGGTGAGATGAAGCTCTCTTTCGTCTCTTTCCCTCCCGTTACCAGCGGGAAATTTGAATTAATTTATATCGAAATAATACCCGTAAATCATTAATTTTTTTATACTACAATGTTTTACGATTTGAATAAATATTTTACAATTTGAATAAATATTTTTTCGTCTTGTCGATTGCATAATTAATATAACTGATGAAATAACAGAATATTTTAAATTTCCCACGCAACCTAAATATGTATACTTTTTTCATCAGTCTCGTTTAGGTATTTTTATTTATGTTGTTTCATTAAACGTACATTCAATCGGAAATAGCCGTTTTATTGATATCTTAAATTTTATAAATAAATATTTTTATTTAATATCAGAAAATGTTTTTAACGTCTATTCAACGTCTAGTATCGACTGAATAAAAATGAATATAAATTCAATGTTATAACTACCTATTTAAAGTTGCTATACCTACTTACCTACTTTAGATTTAAAAAATACTTTGGTACCATCAATAGGTTAGAGTTATTTTTACAAAATTGCAAGACATTTTGCAACCTTTATTTAACGTCAAATAAACGTTACCTAATGTACTATTAATTAATGTCTTTTCAACGTTGATTTTTGGTATATCAACGCCTACGACACCAATCACTCATTAATCAACGTTGTTTCAACTACCCCTTGCTGCTTGGGGCACTACTGCGATCCGTTAATGTCTATATTTATCAATAAAAAATTGACAGTTTTATGCTAGTAGACATCTCATAAAAAGATAAGATACGAAAGGGAAAACAATTATTCATCACAACCACAGCTCTATAACGTCTTAAAGTCAAGAAATGTGGTGAATTTAACGGCCC
>JAEQML010071216.1:0-16285 GCA_016904865.1 Pissodes strobi | reverse complement strand
TGGCGTACATTGTTTTGATCTTTTAAGGAAATATATTTGTTATATTTTAATCATTGCATTTTGTGATTTAAGCCAGTAATAGAAGTATTATGGAGTATAAAATAACAGATATAATTTAATGACGAGAATGTACCTAATAAGGCCTATGCTTGCTGGGATTATAATAAAATATTCATGAAACGCCACTGCTCGAGAATGGGTGAAGCCTTTGACGACGATTGACGTTTGTCAAATCGTGGAGCCAACCCGTAACAGAATAGCTGCCGGTTTTACCCGTCCACTCCCTTCCCTTGTCAATGATAGCATGTTATTTTATCATGGTGTGCGCGCATCTGTATGCGTGACAAGTCCCTTGTCAAGCTCCGCCCCCATGTCCGAACATGGTAGTCCCTCGTTTGGCCAGTCAGGAAGCAGCATAGAGAAAACCCTTAAAAAAAGGAAGCAGGGCGTGCACACTACCCACATGGGTGATGTGTTTCTGCTCTCCTGATACTAGTGATTAATATTTTGTGAGAATTGCAGCTTTTGTTAAGAGTTTTTTTTTGATTAAATAGATTGTACCCACGGGAACTGTGGCTTAAGTGCAGTGTAATTTCGCGATATATAGTGCCATGCGTGGTGTGGTGCTCTGTGCTATAACGTTGGTTGGCGATGCTAGCTGTGAACGGCGATCTCCCAACCTGTTTTTCGACGAACCTACATGTGAGGCTATCGATGTATTCCTTGACGTATTCAATTTTCGCCCACGCATGCAGATTTTCGGTTCTTAAGTGGACATACAGGGTAAGCTAGAACGACGCTCGCAGGTAGTGATTTCGAATTACATGGAGCCTATTTTTATGCCTTTTTGCCACCGAGCACCACATCGGTGCGCCGTACATTAGCGCAGGTAGATTTATAAAGGATGAGCTTGTTGGCCGGGCTCAAGTATGACCTAGCCACGGTCAACATGTCCAATTCCTTTCTGATGGCCATATTTTTTGCTTGTATATGCTGGCTAAAGTTTCATTTGCTGTCGAATATAATGCCCAGATAATTGATTTTATTTTTGGGGTGATCTCTGTGCTCCCTACCATGAGTGGCACAATGTCAACATCTTTTCTCTTGCGCGAAATTAATATGAGGTCAGTTTGGGATAAATTAAGTGTAATCTTCCATCTCTCATAGTAAGGGATGAGAGTGTTAATATGCTCAAGTAAATTTGATTTGGCCGCTTCAGCTTGGAAGTCTAGGGAGTAAATCGCTGTGCCATCAGCGAAGAGGGCTAGACGGGTAGCTAGTAGCACAGGACACGTGCTATCTGCTATAAAAAGATTGAAGAGTAGCGGCGATAGTACTGTACCCTGTGGCACCACTGCAAGTAATCTTCTACTCGCAGATATTTGCTTGCCAATTCGTGTAGCGAAAGATCGCTCATAGCAAGATATGACCCGATGAACGCTACCCATTACAGCGGCATTATATATTTCGCCAGGAGCTTATACAGCAGCCCATCGTACTATACCCTGTCAAATGCTTTTTCTATATCTAACAAAAGTAGGGCAGTTGACTGTTTGTTATTAAAGCCCTCGTATATGTCGGTGGCAATTTTGGCGGCGAGCATGACCGTGTCATGTCGCCATCGGAAGCCAAACTGTTGTTGGAGTAGAATTTGAAGGCCCTCTACAACGCTGTTCACCCTCGCAAGATTAGCCTTTCAGCCACCTTCCCGAGAGTGTTAAGCAGTGATATCGGACGGTACGAATACGGTAAATGCAAGTCTTTACCCGGTTTCGGGAAGTGTAATACGCACGCTACTTTCCATGGTTTAGGGAAATGTTGTAGTCGGATTACCGCGTTAATTATATGCATAGTGTTTTCTTGGGCATATCTTTCAGAACTATGTTCGGAATATCATCCGAGCCGCATATTCGAATGTTGCACACACGTCCGTCGCTCGCCAAATTTAGTAAGACACGATTGTAAATAAGCTATGTTATTGACGAGTCGTTCGGATTTGACTGCAACATTTCACTTTTGCTTTTAATATCCATCTGAGACGAATCCATGTCTTTACGGTCTAGCCACATTACTACAACACCTCGGTGGTGTAGTAGGCAGAGTGCTTGCCTGGCATTCTTGGGTTCGATTCCCGTCGTCGCGACGTTCTGTTTATCATTTTTTATTAATTAACTTTTCTTTTCTTAATTTTGGGTTAGCCTTGGCTTAGTTTTGGTTAGCACTTGGTTAGATTTTGTTGATTGAGCCCCCATAGTGAGCGAAGCGAGCGGAGGGCCATGCAAAGCCATAATAATACCATGAATAGTTAGTTACCGTCAGCGGCTCACGAATGTTACAGACCAGTCCGCCTATATCGTCTGTAACTTTGGAAGCGCTCTTCGCGAAATATGTAGTAATAGTTGTAACACCCTTCAAGAAGGGAGCAGTTTGGCACTGCTACGAGGCAATTTGCCAGTGCAACCCCCGCCCGAGCTTAGTTAGAGCTGGTGGCGACCGAGACGTTGTCGGGCTCTGGACCGTGTCACGACCACCGACTTTTTCACACGGCACAGACAGAAATCCCACACTGGGTATTTTATCTTACTAAATACAAACACATATACGCTGATAAGGCACAGACGACGCTGGCTATGACGTCCGGTTCTTCCTCGGAGAGAAAAAAGGGCACTAAACGTTTGCCATGTGTCGCCCAATGGCCTGTGCCATTGGCGCCCAAAGAGCCGTCACCGACTCGACCGAAAACGAATCGGAAAATATGGAATTTGCAAAAAGTCTAGGGAACAGAGAGACGGAGCTATGTCTTGGGTTAGTTTTGGTTAGCAAACAGTTTTTCTTGATTTTGGGTATTTCTTGGGTTAGGTTTGGTTAGCACCTGGTTAGTTTTCCTTTCTTGAGCCCCCGTAGCGAGCGGAGGGCCATGCCAAAAGTGAAATATTAGTAAAACTAACGCAAGACACAGCTCCGTCTGTCTGCTCCCTAGACTCTTGTGAAATTGCACTTCCGGTTTGCGGACACGTCTGCAACATTCGAACATGTTTAGGGGCTATCCCATAACACGGAGCAGGTACTGCGCAGTCAACTGTTTTCATGTACTACGATGTCCAGAGGTCTGCATGATTAGCCTTTACTTCGGCAACGCCATTTCAAACCTCGTCGCTTTTTTTATTAACACGCTTTTATTAGCTTCATATTTTTTAAGGTTATATTTCTAAACACTTTTTTCTTTATTTTGGGTATGTCTTGGGGCACCTGGTAAGTTTCTTTTTCTTGAGCCCCCGTAGCAGAGAATATCCGGTAGATGTGCTCTGCCCGTAGCGGGCGGAGCGAGCTGAGGGCCATACGAAAAGTGAATTTAGGCAACACACATTCACGGTCACTTAAAGTGACCGTGGCCCACATTACTGCTGCTGAGAGTTATGGGATAGTCTCTACTCTAGTCGTAAGTGCATACGGGACGGGCCTGGCGCTTTATTTCTTGGGAGACAACAGAGAGCTTTGCGGATTTCCACAGGGCGCAATTCACAGATTCTGAAAAACAGAAAGGCCTAGGCTTAAATTAGACCTAATCTAAGGTCCTAAGCTTAGACAAGGATATTCTAAGGTCCTAAGCTATCATCCACGCTGACGTCACACTCCATGCATGCTGCGGCATGTGGAAATCCACACTTTTGTTGCTACGTGGTGAGCACTGAGGCGCCAAAAAGCGAATTCGGTTAATTTAATCAGTAATTTTTAATGCGATTTTAATCCTAAAATGGATGACTTACTTATTGAAAAGGTGCGAGAGCATGAATGTTTGTTTATACAACGTCAAATGCCGAGATTACAGGGATAATCATATGAGACAGACGTCCTGGGAGGAAATTGAACGGGAACTAAAAATATCTGGTAACTAAATGAATTATTTATTGAATTATGTGAAGATAATTAAGTGACACACCTGACATAAGAAAAATGTTTTCGTCGACAAAACTTTTTATTACGAAAGTTTGGCTTAGAAATTATAAATATTAGGTCGTTTGAATAAAGATGGAGTACATGCTTTGTAGTACATGTTAGTACATAGTCTTTACATGTAGTTCCATGTATAGATCCGATAAGAATACATTCATAATATGAATTAATAATTATACCAGTCTATGAAATTAGCCCAATTCTTCTCTTCCTTGGTTAATTTCGTGTACCCAGGATGCTCTATGACTTGCCTTATTTTCTAATATATAGAGAAACTCCGACTTCTTCCAATTCCTCTACCCAATCAGAAGAATCGGTACTGCTGGCGTATTCAATTTTTTTTCTAGAAACACTGCTGCTTCGAGAAAAAATTAAATTGGGAAATAAACGCAATCAACTGACGTGTGGTGTACGTCGCAGCGACTGCTTGCCTATAGTGTGTTTCTAAACCAAAAATTTTACGACACGCCACGGAATGCTCTAGCTCGCAGAGTGGCGTGGCGTGTCGAAAGTGTGTTCCCGGCTTTATATGTATATACAGAACTTGTGGTGGTGGTGCCAATTTTAAAAACTGCACAAAAAATAGCAACGTAATCGCTCTGCACAAAAATAATTAAGATGATATGTTAGAATTTTAAGATTTCTGTTTAATTTTGTAATTTTTTCTTGTAGTTTTAGGATATCTAATCAAGTATTCTGTTTTTCTCTAAATAATAGTAGAATTTACCTTTAAGAAAGTAGAATAGTAGCCAAAGGTCAAAAATAGTAGATCTACTATAAAAATAGTAGACCTGGTAACACTGCGTCTCACCGAGTCAGTAGCCGCGTTCGTTATTGTCATCTTTTTCCTCGATTTGCTCTGAAAAGTCACGAGGTCTGTGTATTTAAAAGGAAAATCCAAGTCAGGCGGCTGTCAATGTCAATATGTTAGAGCAAATCGAGGAAAAAGATGAAACAACAAACGCGGCTAACGTCACGTCACCCTGTCACCCCCGGCCTCCTGTCACTACTGTCTTTCTTTGTCAATGCTCCTGTCAGCCTGTCACCAGTGTCACCACCTTCAGCCTCAGTGTTGCCACTGCTACCCCGTTCGGGGTAGATCTACCCTTTTTCAACACAATTTCGCTCTCTCGCTCCCCTCGAACATATCTACCCCGCTCCCAAAATACCAGTTATAAAAAAAGTTAATTATACAAAAAAAAATTATTCGCTAGTTTTAAAAAAGTGAAATAATCAAGAATCTAGACATTGTCTTTAAAGAAGTCCAGACGAAGCTTTATAGTTTTCGGCATTTTTTAGCTGTCATAATAACTTAATAAGGGATCCTACTAATACGATCCTACTGATCGATGTTATCGATCGATAATGGTAATATTCAACGGTCACCTAAGGATTCTTGATTATCGTGATCGTGATCCTCGTGATTCCCCTGGGAATAGCGTAAATCGTTAATGTACTTAACTTTTTCTGCTTTTTTAGTAATTTTTTAGTTGACGTGTCAGGCCGATTTTGTCGTTTTTCCTCAGAAACACACAAATTGAGTATTTTTACGTAATTTTTTGTCGTTTTTATTTTGGCGTAAACTTAATAGTAATCAAATGTTTTGCAGGACAGTGGAGCTAATTGAGGTGCTGGGTGGGGTAAAAAGTTGTAGGAAAAAAAAAAGAAAATATTCGGGCTGCAAAGACGAATTTTGTTAAAAATGTGTTATTTTTATACTTATTCCAGTGGCGTAACAAGGTTAAGGAAAAAGGGCTCCACTGTCCCGTTGCGGTTGCAACGAAACACAACTAACCGAAGGCATTCTCAAAATGAAAAAAACATGTATTTGAAATTGGATGATCCATCACATTTGACCCGAAAAAAAGCCCCCAAAGTTTGAGTTTTCACACAAATTTTCAACACCACTTCACAAAAACACTAGAAATATAGGCAATACACACCCGAAAATCTTTTTTTTTTTTTTTGCATTTTGGGCATGCCTTGAGTTAATGTGGGTTAGTTTTGTTTGGTTGCGCCCCCGGAGCGTAGGGCCATGCGCGAAGTGAAATATTAGTAGAACCATAACAAAATAATCAACTGCAACGGGAAAGTGAAACTCTTTTTCCCTATCCTTGTTACGCCACTGGAATATTTATGAAAATGGCACATATTTAACAAAAATTTGCCTTTACAAACCGAATATTTTCCATTTTTGTACACCTTTTTTACCCCACCCACCCCCCCTTTTCAACTCCGCTGTCCCGCGAGACAGTTGATTACTATTAGGTTTCCGCCTATAAAAATATGACTAAAAATGACTTAAAACACTCAATTTATGTGTTTCCACGTGTGTTTCTGAGGAAAAAACCGTAAAATGACAAAATGACCGCTTTTTGTGTTAATTGTTGTAGTGTGCTAAAACTGTGAAGATATTCTGTCCAGCGTCAAACTGTTTAGCGATTAGTGAGTTCCTTGGGAATGTTTAGATTTATGCTTAGGCTAACGTAAAATTTGCACTAACGTCTAGCCGCTGACGGACGGTAACTGACTATCCATATGGTATTATTATGGCTTTTTGCATGGCCCTCCGCTCGCTACGAGGGCTCAATCAACAAGAACTATCCAACTGCTAACCAAAACTAACCCAAGGCTAACCAAAAATTAAGAAAAAATGTAAATTAATCAATTTTCGGTTAGTTAGGGTCAGCACTTGGTGAGTTCTTGTTGTTTGAGGCCTCGTAGCGAGCGGAGGGCCATGCAAAGCCATAAGGATAATTGTCACCATCAGCGGCTAGACGTTAGTAAAATTTGCGACTCCTAAATGAAGAATAGTGAATATATTAGCTTTTATTTAATCTACCCCTCACCGACCCAATTTCACCCCGCTCGTTTACGTTAATCTACCTCGAAAAAAAAAGTGCTTGTGGCAACACTGTTCAGCCTTCAATGATGCTCCAATTTTCAATGTGCTGTGCTTCAATTTTTCGCGTTGGTTAGTGGCAGGGTGCAGGGAGATGTTTTGATATTTATTGACAGCGTTTTTTATTATATGTGGCTATAAATAATGGCTCTAGAAAACGACAATAATGTAGAGGAAACTGCAGAGGAGGAAGCCCCCGTAACATGGCAAGATTTGGTGAGTAAACGGACGTTTCTCTTCCACGTGTTTAACCTAACTATAATCAAATTTTAAGCTATTATAGATTAACTAACATAACATAAGCATAGCATAGCATAATCACATTACAATAAACGGTACATTTATAAATGGGCGTGTGTTATGTTGCGCCCGACCGCCCGAGCTGTAAGGCGAAAATAATGAGCTTAGGGCCATTCGCAGGGCCTCTCTTAACCTAAGATTAAGTTAAGGTGCACCTTATCTGATGTATTTTTTTTGCACCATCTCTCCTAAGTGTAAAGCTTCACTTAAAAATCATATAAAATTAAGCCTTGAAAGTAAGTGGTCGGGTTTAAGCCTTTTATCTTTATCACATTTCTATCCTTTGTTTTGTTTTTTTTTTAAATATAATTAAGCATTTCTCTTCTAACATCTGTTACCATTATGGACCTTGTAAACCTTTTAATCGATGAGGACCACGAATTGGATGAATTAATGTTAATAGTATTTGGTATTCCCAGAAGAGTTTACCAACGATTAGAGTATTTTTATTCTTTCGATAACTTAACGTTTTTCAAAAGGTTTTACTCTTAATATTTTGGAGTTAATAGAACATGAAATTGAATACCTCTATGATTTGTGTAATATGTAATATAAGCTTCATTGTATAATAACAACCAAGTAAAAAAATTTCATCAAACTACTAAAACTAAAATGTCAACGCCAATGTCGCCAATGCCTGCCAATAGGGGTGATAGAAAAAGTAACCAAAATTGTAACATTGTCAAGTTTACCTAACGATTCCCTAAGTTTTTATTGAGCCTTGGTGGTGCGAACAAAATTAATCTAAGGTGGACCTTAAAGTTGAGGGGGATTTACTAAAGTCACGATTTTAAGCAAAGCCGTGCAAACAGGCATAATAGAATAGAATAGAATAGAAAAAACGTTTATTATGCAATAATAGATGAATATACAGTCACATTACATCCTATCACACAAAAGGTAACATTCGCAAGGCGTTCTTCCATGTTACCTCACCAAACAATATAGTTACTAAGCAAATGCAAGTATCTCAGTTATCAGAGAGAAAAAAATAACTACTAAGCTATTATACATTATGACATAATTTGGAGAAGACAAGACCTGTATTTCTGTTTGAAAGCCACTAATGAATTAAGTATCATAATGTTATATATCTCCGAGTTGAGCAGCTCTATGGCCAAAAAGGCAAATGAGTCCCTAAATTTAGATGTACGATGCTGCGGTATTTGATATCGAAGATTTAGATTGTGCAGGTCTTGTCTCTCTACCATATATTCCCACAGGTAACCTGGGCATCTAGACTTGAACACCTTATAAACAAATACACCGAAATGAAGCTTCGGTCGATATTCATATTTTAGAAGATTGTTTAGAGCATATACGGGAGAAATATGATCAAATTTATTTACACAGAAAACAAATTGAACACATGCATTCTGAGCCAATTGTATTTTCTTTTGGAGCTCACCACTTAAATATTTGTAGTATACTACATTACAATAGTCTAGTAGGGGGTAAATTAGCGATTCAATTAGCATCAATTTAATCTTAACAGGCAAGACATATTTAAATGCGTATAAACTTTTCAACTTAATGTACACAGCTGACAATTTTTTATTAACATGAGCCTCAAAATCCAGCCCCACATCAAACGTCACTCCAAGGTTTCTAGCAGACTCCACAGAAGGCAATAACGACCCATTAATGTTCAGGGCAGTAAAGTTATAAAGACTAAATTTGTTTCTGATGGTATTAGAACCAATTATCATATAGGTACTTTTTTTCGCGTTCAGTAATTCAAAATGGCCGACGATAAAGGCGTGGAGATCGTAACGCCCACAAAAAGTACCGAAAATAATAGTGAAAAAGTGATAGTTAAGTGTTTTCACTGTAAAAAAGATACAAAAAACTTCATAGAGTGTGGAAAATGCCAAAAAATGTTTCACTCGGCATGCCTAATACAAGCGGCGACTCAAAAATCTGCCAAATGCCGCCACGTACCTGCTTACGCAGAAGAAGATCATTGGAGCCACGAAAAGCAACTCTATGGTATGATAATTAAACTTCTAGAGGAGAAGAACGAAATACTACTCGAAAATAAACGTTTTATGAGGGAAAACATCATAAAACTAGAAGAAAGAGGCAAAAATCTGGAAAATGAGGTTAGAAAGCTCCGTGATTTCCCGCCAAAAACAAACGACGTCACCGCTCCATCTGATGGACTGAAGTTAGCAAGGGATCAAGGAACACCAAAATTGTTGATAACGGCCGAGAAAAAACAAGCCGTGCAGACCAGTTCCAACAGTGACGAACGCACCCACTCCCCAACCAAGAGTGATTCTATGAGTAGGTCACCAAACTCAACATGGCAGCTGACAGTTGACAAAAATGGAAAAGCAAAAACTGAAGAAAGTTCCGGAAAAAACGAACAAAACACAAACCAAAATGCCCAAAACTATAATATTACGCAGACAAACAACAGCGAAAACGACTGGCAGGAGGTCGTACGTAGAAAAAAAGGTGCTACTAACAGACAAACAGAAAATAGGGAAAACGACTGGCAGGGGGCCCTAAATAGAAAAAATGGACCCACCAACAGGCAAAAGCCAATACTTGGAGGCTGTAAAAACTTTAGCCTACAAGTAGCCCCACGGAAAGCCTACATCTTTCTCTCAGGCCTATCGCCCACGGTCACAGAAGAAGATGTAAAAAACTACATAATAAACACCACACAAACAGAAACCAAATGCCATAAAATGAAAACCAAGAGTAGCAACTATAAAAGCTCATTTAAAATAGAGGTATTGGAGAAGAATGCAGGAAAAATTATGACCTCAGATATATGGGGTGAGGGGGTCATAATCAACCATTTTACGCATGCCAGACGAAGCCTACAAACACAGGCCAATTAAAAGATAGTGCAGAAGAAATGTTGAAACCTATACAAGAAAAAAGCAAAGCAAGTTTTCAAGTGCTCCACTGCAATGCTCAATCGATAAGGGATATCACAGATGAGCTGGATGCATTTAGCTGTGATAAAAACATTAAAGTAATGTGTATTACTGAACATTTTCTAACTTCAGGAGAAATAGACATTCTAAAAATTGGAAATCTCATTGTGGCAGCATCCTTTTGTCGTTCAGTGTATATTAAGGGGGGCTCACTAATTTTGTTAGAGCAGGGAACGGACTTTACGGAACTAAGTGACATTAAACAACTGAGCGTGGAGAAGTGCATTGAGGTGTGTGCTGTAAAATCTAGTAAATACAATATTACAATAATATCAGTATACAGGTCAACCTCGGGTGATTTTGACACCTTTCTTAATGTTCTTGATCAGATTTTGACTCTCATAGGGATACAACAAAAAATTATATTGGCAGGAGATTTCAATGTAAAATTTTGCACAAATGAAAAAACCTCTAAGGAGCTTACTGATATGCTTCATTCATATGGGCTAACACAAACTGTCTTTGAACCAACAAGAGAACAGAATTGTTTGGATAATGTCTTTATAAACTTCTCAGAAGAAGATTTCCATGCAAGCATAGTAAAACCTGGTAAGTCGGATCACAATGGTCAATTAATCACTCTAAATTGCACAATGCAAAAAGCCACTGACCAGTTTACAAATAAATTGTGCCAGCCTATTACACGGGAGGGAAAGGATGCTTTCTACGGTGAAATTTCGGCAACTGATTTTGGCTTTATAAAGGATCCTTTTCTGACAGCTGAAACAAAATTTGAAACCCTCATACAGTTGGTAGAGTTCGCTTTTAACAAGTCATTCCCTAAAAAAACCTATAAAACAAAAAAAAAACCTAACCTATAACATTACCTGGTTTAATAACACCCTTAGAGACAAACGGGACTACTTAAATTACTTAAATGATATTTGTACTCATCATCCAACTAATGAACTGAAAGAATATATAAAACTACATCGTCAAGAGTACAAAAAAGCAATTAAAGAATCAAAAATACAATGTAATGAATTAAAAATAAAAAACTCATCTAACCCAATCAAATGCATGTGGGAAGTAATTAATGAACATCGTCAAAAGCCCTCAAGACCATTAGATCAATCACTTAACTTAACTGCACAAGATTTTAACAACTACTTTAGCAATGTAGCAGTAGATCTACAAAAACAAATAAAAAGTGAAAATGTAAATCCTATTGAAAACTTAAAAAACACAACATTGAATAATAATCCTTTCTTTTTTAAAGAAGTGTCTTTTAACGAGGTCAGGGAGGTGATTGATCAGCTTAAGAACAAAACAAGTAAAGATATATACAATTTGGATATAACATTAATAAAGGGGGTAAAAAATCTACTACTTATACCGCTGACAAAATTGATTAATCTGTGTATTAGGGAGAACATCTTTCCTGACTGTCTTAAGATTGCAAAAGTTGTACCTATATACAAAAAAGGGGATGCCAATGACCCAAGCAACTACAGACCTATTTCTTTACTACCTATTCTATCAAAAATATATGAAAAATGCCTAGCAAAACAAATCTCAAGCTACCTTGAACAAAATAACATTCTTAGTCCTGGTCAGTTTGGATTTAGGGAGGGTAAAAGCACAACCCTGGCAATTTTGAGACTTGTTGAGAATATCATGGAGGGTTTTGAGAACTCACAGCACACAGTGTCTGTATTTTGTGACCTGAGCAAGGCGTTCGACTGTGTTTCACATGACATTCTACTTGACAAACTACCATACTATAAATTTTCACAAGATAGTATACTTCTCATTAAATCATACCTTACAAAACGCCTCCAAACAGTAAATTATAACAACTTAACATCGAGCAAGCAAGAAGTTACCACTGGTGTTCCGCAGGGCTCAATTATTGGCCCCATCTTGTTTCTTATTTATATTAACGATTTGCCAAAAATTGCTGTAAATGAGTTATATTTCAATTTTGCTGACGACACAACTGGGCAAGTACAAGACACAGACTTACAGACAGCTATAGACATGTCGGGTGAGGCACAGTCGAGGGCTGGGCAGTGGTTTTCAACCAATAAACTTTTTTTAAACGAGTCCAAGACTCAGAAGTATGTATTTTCACTCAAAAAGATTGATCCCATGGAAGATAATGTAAAATTCTTGGGGGTAACTCTTGATCAAAAACTCCTATGGGATGCCCATACGGAAATAACAACAAAAAAATTGAGTAAAAGTGTTTTTCTCTTGAGAAGCTTGTCACTGTGTGTCTCGTTGAAAGCTGTAAAACAAGCATATTTTTCTTTGTTCCACTCCCACTTAAGTTACGCACTGCTAGTCTGGGGCCATGCCAGTGGTGCTCAAAATGTTTTTGCCATGCAAAGGCGAGCTGTTAGGGTGGTGGCAGGCTTAAGTTACCGAGAAGAGTGCAAACCAGCCTTTATAAAACACAGAATATTAACATTACCATCTGAGTATATTTTGCAAAATCTTGTTTATGTTAAAAACAATCTTGACTTGTATACCAGCTTTATTGACATCCACGACCATAACACAAGAAATAAAAACAGTCTAAGACCGAACTATCACAGATTGCAAAGATGTCAGAATGGCCCAGGATACCATGCTGTTAAACTTTTTAATAAACTACCACAACAGGTAATTAGCCTAAGCAACACATTATTTAAGAGAAAAATCAAAGATCTGCTTATCGGTAGTGCCTTCTACTCCTTAGATGAGTATTACAACTCCACACTCAGTTGGTCGAATAACAAAGTACGATCCGGGTAAAGATTAAACGTTTCAAATCAGTTACATTTATTATGGCCATTATATGTAAAAAAAAAAAATCTATTTTATATTTTATTGTAACTAAATATATGTATATTTTTAACTGTACCAAGTACCTTAGATTTATTTATCTGTTTGTATGTCTAAAGTCTTACATGACTGTTAAACTTTTTAGACTGATTAGATGTTTCTATTTGTGGTTGTTTCTCTTGTTCTTGTTAAAATTAAGATTGTAGCATAGATTTAAGTATCGCATTCTTTTAAAAAGAGATACTGTTTGACTTGTGTAAACATTATGTGTACTAGCACCAATAAAGAATTTGAATTTGAATTTGAAACCATGATCGGTAGACCATCCGAAAATCGCGCCCAAATCGCCATTCACCTCCTGTAAAGCCCAGCTCGCATTCTCAGGGGAAAAACCTGCCAAAAGTTGGGTGTCATCCGCGTAAAGGTGGACGGAGCAAAACCGGACCCGCTTAGGAAGGTCGCGGGTATATAAACTAAACAGTAATGGTCCCAGAATACTCCCTTGAGGCACTCCATGCCTCATCAGGACGGACCCCGATCTCACCCCATCCAACTCCACGATATGCGTTCTTGCGCGAAGATAACTAGAAAACCATAAACACACCTGTTCAGAAAAGCCAAAGTAGCCGACCTTCGCCACCAGCATATCATGATTAATTAAATCAAACGCCTTGCTATAGTCAAGAAGGACCAAGCAAGAGGCCATGGATTCATCCATGTTTTTTGCAATGTCAGTTGTTACCTTGCTAAGCGAGGGGTAGATCGCTGCCCAAATTTTGTACACTAAATTGCCTTGGACGTCAAAAATGCCTTGAATTGCCTCGAAAATTCCTCAAAATGCCTCGAAATTGCCTCGAAATGGCACGAATTGCCTCGAAATAGCACACATTTCCTCGAAATGCCTCGAATTGCCTCAAATTTCCTCGATTTATTTTAAAATACCTCGAAATGCCTTCTAATACTTTTTCAAAATAATAATTTCGAATTGCAGTACTCAAAAATAATTGAATTGACATGCAATACAAAAAGTATCTAAGTATAATGTATAAAGATGAATAAAATGTAATAATAGGATTAATAGGTCTCAACGGCGTATATAAGGGGGGTCAGGGGGGGGGCCTTGGCCCCTCCCTGAAAATTCACATAAATAATGTATAGATAAGGGTTGTGTTTTGTAAAACAAATTTTTTCTATAGATTTTTTTGTGACAATAATTTGCCCCCCCCCCCCCCCTGGAAATTTTTTTATATACGCCTTTGATAGGTATATTGAGCGGAGTGACGTGTTCAATTTACTGTATTTTGTACGCCGTTCTTTTAAGCGTTTTTTTGGGAAATTTTATAGGTACTCCCATTGTTCTAAAATGTTCTCGGATATACCGGGTGATAATGAGATTATTTCACAGCGTTTCATTCCTTTACGGTTTGTGATATTTTTATAAAGATTGGTACATTAATGTAGTTTAATATGAAGCTCATTTTTGAGATGACAAATGAAGGTGCGACGTTACCGGCTTAGCCGGAAGTGATAATGACCATGAATTTTTTAAAAACAAACAAAATAAATAGTATTAGTAAATATGTAATTTAATTTCGAACAAAACATAGGAATAACATAGGAGTGTTCCATTAAAACATAAATGTGAGAAAATGGATTCTACAAAAGATACTACGAGAAAAAAAGGACTACGCCACCCGATTCTACAAAAATGTCTAGACACAAAAATTTAAAACGATCTATCTTCATAGCCGAGTTCTAGCGGTATGTTAAAATTGCAAATAACTACAACCCCCATGTAGTTAAGAAACAAATCAAGATAGCCATAATCTATTAGCGTCGAGATTAGCATTAATTAATTTGTCTTAAATAATAAGACTCGTAATAAGATAAATCAAATTAAAAAAATTCGTTTCCCTGTACACCGAGTTGTACACAGAGATTCGTTGGTAAAACAATCTCCTTCGCTATTTCCTGGTTGGTTCTTCTAAAACCACACTAGTTCAGCAATTTACCCTGAGTCCTTTTCTTGGACAATTTATATATTTTGGAAATAGTCAAAAAGTCACTCCTTTTTCTTTGAAAAGGACCAGTTCCGATTAAATCTGTTGGACCATTGTTTCTACTTCAGCTGTATCATTATTTTTAGACCACACATACGAATTTAATTCTTGTTTCAAGAATTTCATAACAAATTTATCATCATTTGTTTTATTCAGTGTACGTCCTATAAACCATGCTTCATCGTAAGAGACGGCGTAATATTTTTCTGGTACTACTTCTATAGTATTCTCACCTACTGAGGACGTAGGCTCCGTTTTTTCATCCTCGATTTCATTTCAAGATGAAAATGATTCTGTGTCTGTAGAATGGTGGGTAGACATTTCACCATTTTCATCATCATACTCGCTTTCTATAAAAGTTTCTGTTGGCCTTTTTCTTTTTAATCTTAATTTTCTAACTGCCGATGGTATATCAGCTAAAGGAATTTGATTTTTTTTGCACTATAAATCGTCTTAGTCTATTCGGACTAATTTTCCCAGAACCTTCAAATAACATCCAGCAATATGCTGATTTTTTTACGACAATCGATTTGTTATTAGAAAGATTTATGTTTAAGTATGGGCCGTTTTCCCACGTATCGACGGTACGTGATGAATAATCTTTTAAATCAATTTCTTCATAATTCTGATCGTTGGATACTCCTTCCAATGAGCCTTCCAATAAGACATCGTTCCTCATAAATACATTTGTTGGGTCATTGCTTTTTAAATCACTGAAAGTCTTTTGAATTTGTTCAGTAAAGTTCATTTCGTCATTTGACTTTTCTTGGACATTTTGCATATCTAAAATGTTGCAAACATTTTGGTCTACAGACATCCCCAATTTTACCGCATCTTGATGAGCACATTCCTTGGCCTTAGCAATTATCTCTTCTATATCAATTCGCAAAAGGTCATCGTTATTTATTTTCTTTCCTTGTTCAGTTCTTGTTTTTTCTCTTGGGAAAATAAAGTTGTCTTTAAGGTCATTTATGGCAGAATTAATAAATGATATTCGATCAACGCGGTCTATAAAATCCAAGGGGTCTTTCACTACTGGCATTACATGTACATTTTCTTGGCAGTCGCAGGCAGTCCCAGGGCAGTCAACTAGTAATTAGTGGCAGTCATAGGCAGTCGTCTTGACATTCACTGGTAGTCGCTGGGCAATGTTTCGCAGTCGCAGCAGTCCTAAGGCATTCCCTAACAAATCAGTAGTAGTCGGCGGCAGTCCCTTGGAATTTAGCAGGCGATCGGAAAGTTTTGTTACAAGGAATGGTCAAGAACCACGTAACGCAAGGGCCTCGGCAGCCAACAGACCCAGTTGGCTGAGCTGAGCAGGGTGTTTATTTGTTTTGCTGTAGGCAAGT
>JAEQML010071215.1:0-16286 GCA_016904865.1 Pissodes strobi | reverse complement strand
AGATTAAAACTGAGTTTTAATCATCTCCTGATGATGCTAACATGGTTAGCGAAACGCGCGTCGAGTGCAAATATTCTGTTTCGGTATTGTGGATAAAACTCTGTTTTAGTGCATGTTGCCGAAGGTTCCAAACCCCAACGTAATTGAAAGGGAGCATTTTATTAGTGGCCCAATTTATTCGCTTAATTTGTAATTTATTCGCTTAAATTTTTAATATGACCTCGTATCTACAGGTCCCAGACAAGGTGTCTTTTCAACGAAAAAAAATTCACTGGTATTATTATTTAGTTGCTGTGAATTTTTCTTCATGGATTAACTTTCCTAAAGTATTATAATTTTTTGGCAGGCATGATAAGTAATCTAATCACGCAATTATAGATTAACAAAGAAATTCAATTAGCCATATCCGTTTTCCGCAGTGATTTATTTTGCAGCAAACAATTTCTAGAGCTTAAATTAATTCATGAATATTTGCGGATTTAAATTCGATATTTTCTAGGAAATAAAATACTGAGGGACGGTAGCAGTTTTGTTTAATGGGTTATTCATATTAAAATTTCTCAAATAAAATTCCCTGGTAAAGACAATTTACAGGGAGTTACTGGCATTGATGGTTAAATGGAATATGTATACAATTCTAGAGTACACTCACAAAACAATGTTATCGAATATACATGCATACTAACATTATGATTTTTAACATTAACTTACTGTCTAGTTCCTAATGTCACAACCGAACCTGTCGTTGAAAACTTCTTCACCCCTTTTCACTACCTGCTGCTTGGCTGCTTCGATATGTGACGAAGTCCACACAGTGCTTCTTTTCGCTAATTTTTCGGCCGTTGACATCAATTTGATTTAATTTCTTAGAATATTCCTGAGTCTTTGAGACTGAGACACTGTATTCGGCGAGGTCAATACTCTGACCATAGTCACAGATTAAAAAATTTAACTTTATACTCAAACTTTTTCTAAACCCAATCAGGCATTATAACTTTCCACAAGTGACTTGTTAAGACTACCCGGTACCCATTCAGGCATATTAACTAGGCAAATGTAAGATTCAAATGGTGACTGTTCTTAGCTCCTACTGAAATTTTCTTTTATACTTGTTTTCAGGGCGTGTTTTCTCCTAGAAATATCTGGAATTTTGCCTGCGGCACTTAAACATCGTCGATGACGCAAGATGCTTATTTTTCGCCGAAAACAGCTATTCGCGTTTATCTTGGTTTTTTCCATTCTGGACCAAAATGAGGTCATTCAATTGTTTTTCAAGGCAAAGCTACAAAGTCCGCTCGGGTCTTCGACTTTGGTGACGAACATTCTGGCAACGCCTATTGACCAATGGATTTCTTTCTATCAAGGTTTTTCGGGGAAATCTGCATGAAACGCTTAATTAAGTGGGGCATAGTTCCTTGGATCTTTGACTCAAGGTAATACGCTTAAAGGACACGCCTATTAGCCAATGGATTTCTTTTATACAAGGTTTTTCTCTTGAATCTGGGGGAAAGAGATCGACTAGGGGAAAATAGTTTTTTTCCTTTTGTTTAACTATGTACGTGCTATTATGCAGTCGAAAAAACCAAAATCTGCGGCGACCGCGCCTAAAACCGAGTCTAGTGAACTTTGAATTTTCTGCCGAATTATGTGACTTTTCTGATATTGGCATAGGCTTGCATGATGACTGTTATGCTTATTTACTTTAGTTTCCTAATGCAGATGTTGAGAATATTGAAACGCGATTCGAGCATTACTCAACACTTCCGTTTTCAATTTATGATTAACACGTAGTTCTCTCTTGGCGATTTACTTCGATATTAATTGACTTTATTTGGTTTTGAATTAATTCAAAATAAAAGCAATTTTCGAAACAAACTTATCTAAAATCCGGGCAGCCCTTTGGTTTTTGTCACCATAACCAAAGCTATAATATTTTCAGATTCATCCAGTGCTATTGAAAAACTCAATAAAACTACAATAGAAACTAAAAATGATTTTATTCTGTTACGAGCAACCAAGGCATAAACAAACAAAAGAGAACGATGTATCAAATAAACTTGCCAATTTGATAATACATGACGTTGCGGGAACCGGATCACAGGGCTTCAGAGTTGTTTTACTTTTCCCTTCAGGCACTAACCCAAATCTAAAAAAAATTTGGTGTGTGCTTAAGACCGCACGACAGAAGTTAAAACTACAATAAGCGGGGTCATCGTTTGTCAGAATTTCGATCCGAGCCTTCGTTGCAGAGATACGGGCAAAAAGCGGTTTTTCCCCTTTAAAATTCCCCTTAAATTAGAGCCCCGGTCCCCCCGTATGGCCTAAGGTGCCTCCCCATAGGGTGCATCTACCAAAAAAGTTTCGACCCCGTACCTCTTCCCGTTCTCCCGAAATTAATTATTTAAGTTTTTTCCTTCTCTTCCCTCTACCGGCCAAACGGGGGAAGGTACGGAGTTCCGTTTTCGTCCAGGATCTTTTTACCCCGGCTACATCCCCTGAAAATTTCAGCCCTCTACATATACGGGAACATGCCAGTAGAAAGAGCGTTACGTTACATATTCGTGCATAATGCGTGAAGTGTGACGGCTCGGTCTCATTCAAACTACAATTAAAAATAACGCAAAACGCGCCTAAAGAAGTTTTCACTTCAAAAAGTAACAAACATAACGTTAAAAAAATAAAAAAGCAAAGAACATCCGACGGAATTCAAACCTAGAGCGCACAATGTACACGCGCGCAGCTCTGAGGCGCTGTGACCGGGGTGTATAATCGTCTGTAGCAGACACGTTAGCACCTTGCCATAAGTTTCTAAATAGCTTTTTTCTTGATGTTGGGTATGTCTTGGGTTAGCACTTGGTTAGTTTCCTTTTCTTGAGCCCCCGTAGCGAGCGGAGGGCCATGCGAAAAGTGAAATATATAACAGCGTATTCCAGGTGTCCAAATCAGTCAGCTTTTGTAGCGCTACACAACCTAATCGATTTCAGCACTCTCGCTACGGGGGCTCAAGAAAAGGAAACTAACCAGGTGCTAACCGTAGCCTACCGATAGATCTAGCCGTGACACTGATTCCCGCTACGCCAGTGACGTCACAAATGTAGGTGAATTGAGCAAATAATGGACAAAATCGAGTTGCGTTTTTTTACATGTTCACTCCAATATCTCCGAACCTAATTGAGCTATCAAAATTATTTTTTTACTGTTGTAAAGTGCACAGTTTGGCGCTTCTGTCGAAGTATAAAATGGTTGATATTTTTTATTTTAAATATGCTTAAAATATCGATAACTTTTGCAGTTCAGAAATTATGCAGGCAAATATTCACCAATCGAAAAACTTTTTTGTTTTTATGAATTTCCTATAACATGCAGCGAAGAAACTGTAGATAAAAGACCAAAAATATTTCTGGTACCAAAATCGTTATTGCCACTTTTATAGTTTAGGCGCTATGGTATTTTATAGCGCGCAGAATTTAAAAATTCTGGTAACTCGTCACATCGGCGCCGGCAGAGTTTTTAAAATCTGCGCGCTATAAAATATCACAGCGCCTAAACTATAAAAGTGACAATAACGATTTTGGTACCAGAAATATTTTTGGTCGTTTATCTACAGTTTCTTCGCTGCATGTTATAGGAAATTCCTAAATATAAAAAAGTTTTTCGATTGGTGAATATTTGCCTGCATAATTTCTGAACTGCAAAAGTTATCGATGTTTTAAGCATATTTAGAATAAAAAATCTCAACCATTTTATACTTCGACAGAAGCGCCAAACTGTGCACTTTACAATAGTAAAAAAAATATTTTGATAGCTCAACTAGGTACGAAGATATTGGAGTGAATATGTAAAAGAACGCAACTCGGTTTTATCCATTATTTGTTCAATTACACCTACAGTTGTGACGTCACTGGCATAGCGGGGATGAGTGTCAGGGCTAGATCTATCGGTAGGCTACGTGCTAACCCAACACATACCCAAAATCAAGAAAAAAACTGTTTAAAAATGCGGTAATTATTTAGAAAACGGGTTTTCGCTATTATAAGAGATTTTTGAAAAATTCCTTTTTAACGTGTTTATATAGGTGAAATATAACAATAATCCGCGACCGCAGCTTAGTAAAATTGTTTCTATAATTTGTTATTAACAAATATATACTCACGGGACCGGGCGGCGAATAGGGGTGCTGGGCGGGGACTCTACAGTACGCATCCAAGGAAAAATAGATACTGACAGTGTTTCTGAGAAAGTTTCTCACATCACGCACGGTATTGTGTATATCAGTATATACATAAAAATATTAAATGCGGTACACAAATAGGAATAATTATTGTTTTCGTCATCATAATAATGTCACGTTACAAATAAAAAACTGTCAGTAAATGACACAACGCTGATAACGGCTAACTTCAGCCCAAATGTTAATAATGTTGCCAAATTGCTTTGTCAATTTTGAAATCGTTTGCATTGGTGATTGGACAATGGTAAAAAATAAATGATAAATGTAATAAAAAGAGCAGCGCAGTATTATCGTTCTAATATTTCACTTCACGGGTGAGCCTTCGCTCGTCGCTCCAAGGCGCAAGGAAACAAAAGTAACCCAAACTAACCAAACCTTAACTTACCAATGTAAAGAGACAAGCGCGCTACGCGCGCTTGTCTCTTCACTATCCCAAACTAAGCAAAACAAACCAAAACTAACCCAAACAAACCAAAACTAACCCAAACTAATCACGATCTCGAACTAAGTAAAGCCAACCAAAATTAACCCAAACTAACCAAAGTAAAGAGGCAAGCGCGCTACGTGCGCTTGTCACTTCAGTATTCCAAGCTAAGCAAAACCAACCAAAATTAGCCCATACTAACCAAAACTAACCCAAACAAACCAAAACTAACCCAAACTAACTAATACTAACCCAAACTAACCAAAATAAAGAGGCAAGCGCGCTACGCGCGCTTTTCTCTTTACCTTTCCGAACTAAGTAAAACCAACCAAAACTAAACCAAATAGCTGAACTAAGTAAAACCAACCAAAACTAACCCAAACTAACCAAAAGTAACCCAAACTAAGCAAAACCAACCAAAACTAACCCATACTAACCAAATTAACCAAAACTAACCCAAACTAACCAAAACTAACCGAAACCAATCCAAACCCTAGTTAACTAAAGTAGCTACGCGATCTTGTCGGTGGTATCCCGAATTAAGCAAAAAAAATCGAAACCAACTATAATTAATTATGGTTAGTTTGGGTTAGTTTTGGTTAGCATGGGTTATATTTGGTTAGTTTGTGTTAGTTTAGGTTGGTTTTGCTTAGTTTGGGATAGTGAAGAGAGAAGCGCGAGTAGCGCGCTTGTCTCTTTACTTCGCTTGGTTTAGGTTAGGTTTGGTTAGTTTCAGTTAGTTTTGGTTGGTTTTTCTTAGTTTGGAATAGTGAAGTGACAAGCGCGCGCTTGCCTCTTTACTTTGGTTAGTTTGGGTTAGTTTTGGTTGGTTTTACTTAGATCGGGATAGTAAAGAGACAAGCGCGCGTAGCGCGCTTGCTTCTTTACTCTGGTTAGTTTGGGTTAGGTTTGGTTAGTTTTGGTTGGTTTTACTTAGTTCGAGATAGTGAAGAGACTTTGCTTAGTTTGGGTTAGTTGTGGATTGTTTGGGTTAGTTTTAGTTTGTTTGGGTTAGTTTTGGTAAGTACGGGTTAGTTTTGGTTGGTTTTGCTTAGTTTGGGATAGTGAAGAGACCAGCGCGCGTAGCGCGCTTGCCTCTTTCCTTTGGTTAGTTTGGGTTAGTTTTGTTTTTCTTAGTTAGAGATAGTGAACTGATAAGCGCGCACTTGTCTCTTTACTGTGGTTAATTTGGGTTAGTTTTGGTTAGTTTGGATTGGTTTTACTTAGTTCGAGATAGTGAAGAGACTTTGCTTAGTTTGGGTTAGTTTTGATTAGTTTGAGTTAGTTTTGGTTTGTTTGGGTTAGTTTTGGTTAGTATGGGTTAGTTTTGGTTGGTTTTGTTAGTTGGGGAGAGCGAAGAGACAAGCAGCGCGCTTGCCTCTTTAGTTTGGGTTAATTTGGGTTAGTTTTGGATGGTTTTATTTAGTTCGGAATAGCAAAGTGAAAAGCGCGCATAGCGGGCTTGCCTCTTTACTTTTGTTAGTTTTGGTTAGTTTGGGTTAGTTTTGGTTAGTTTTGTTTAGTTTGTGTTAGTTTTGGTTTGTTTGGGTTAGTTTTGGTTAGTTTGGGTTGGTTTTGGATTAGTTGGGTTAGTTTTGGTTAGTATGGGTTCGTTTTGGTTGGTTTTGCTTAGTTTGGGATGGTTAGGTTTTGGTTTGGTTAGTTTGGGTTAGTATTGTTCACTTGTGCCCTCGGAGCGAGCGAAGTCCCATACAGGAAGTGAAATATTAGAACGATAACACTGCGCTGCTACCAATATTTGTTAATGACAAATTATAGAAACAATTTTACTAAGCTACCGTGGCATATTATTGTTACATTTCACTTGTATAAATACGCTAAAAAGGGTTTTAAAAAAATCTCTTATAATAGCGAAAACCCGTTTTTATTACATTTATCATTTATTTTTTACCATTGTCCAATCACCAACGCAAACGATTTCAAAATTGACAAAGCAATTTGGCAACGTTATTAACATTTGGGCTGAAGTTAGGCGTTACCAGCGTTGTGACATTTACTGACAGTTTCTTATTTGTAACGTGACATTATTATGACGGAAACAATAATTATTCCTATTTGTGTACCGCATTTAATATTTTTATGTATATACTGATATACACCGTGATGTGAGAAACTTTCTCAGAAACACTGTCAGTATCTATTTTTCCATGGATGCGTACTGTAGGGTCCCCGCCCAGCACCCCTATTCGCCGCCCGGTCCCGTAAGTATCTATTAGTTAATAACAAATTATAGAAACAATTTTACTAAGCTGCGGTGGTGGATTATTGTTATATTTCACCTATATAAACACGTTAAAAAGAAATTTTTCAAAAACCTCTTATAATAGCGAAAACCCGTTTTCTAAATAATTACCAAAAATGCTAACGCGTCTGCTACATACGAATATGTGACCGAGGTCTCGGAAACGTTTACTCTGTGACATGGATATCTGTTAGACAAAGTCACAATCATCCCCTAACATGCTGGCGAGATGTCCATTCGGAACAAAGCTATAATAGAAGAAGAGAAACAAATTGCTGGTTGTGAACTTAACCTCAAACTCAATTGGACTAAATTTTTTTTATCAAAATCCAAAAATAATCCACTACAGATTTATTATTATTCTTGATCTGGAACCACAGTGTAGTTTAATGCATTTGATCTTGTAAGAACTATTAAAAAATCGTAATTCAGACGTTTTGTAGAAGGAAATAATCCCCAACCTTCCAGATTAATTATTGCTAGAAGAACCTAAGGGAGAAGATATTGATACTTCTTGGCCGAGAAGTTAGTCTGTGACTGTGTATAACTAATAACTAGCTTTATGCTAAGTAAAGAGAATAGGATAGTTTTTTTTTTCAGTGGGATATATGTCTAGCAATATGGCAAATAATAAAGATAAGCCAATACCAGAATTAATTGTTCTTCTAGAAAGGTTGCCAAATACAGTTAAAGAAGAAAATTATTCGGAGTTTGGTCAACTGAATGCATCTTGGGTTAATGAAGAAAATGAACAGTATCTTATCGAGTAAGTACGCCAATTTGATAATTTCGTTCTTTGTATGTGAGTGATTACTTTTTGTTTATGGGTTTCTCTCATTTACTGCTTTAAATGTAAAGGAATGTATCACAAATCTATTTACTGAACAGCAACAATGGAATGATTGTTCGTCATATTAACGATCTTGTAGCACTTAGCTGTGCCAGCCACAGGTATATATTTATAGATTATTATTATACATCTACTTTGATGTAGATTTTTGTTTTTACGTTAAGGGACAAACAATGAAAAATATGAAATTTTGTTGATTTACCCGGGATAAATGAAACAACGGGCAGCTAAGGATTGCGGTCAACATTAACGCTGATTGGCTAAATTTTCGTGCCATGTTTGAACATTAAATTTTCTCATTATTTGTGATGAAAATAAATAAAATATTAGTAATCTTTATTCAAATTAATTTTAAAAGTAGTAATTAAGTTAAGAAAAAAGAAACACTAAACAAATTAATTTAAATTTAACATAGTTGGCATTTAAATCTTTGGTCAGTGGGTGATGTTGGAGCTGAAATAAAGCAGCTTCTATGATGCCACCTTAGGCAGATATTGCACTGTATCCATTCAGCCATTTTTCCTTCCAGACTATATCATTCTCCTGCTTGCAAGTGGAACATGACTTGTAACTGCCTCAAGGTCTCTTTTGCTACTATCAATATCTTCAAATAAACCTTTACGCTTTCTGATGGATATTTTTGGTATTTCTAAATGTTTTTGTTTATCAAAGTTTTTATTTGCATAAACTATTTCCCTTTCTAATGAAATTGTACTAGTAGGTTCCAATTGTTCTTGAAAAACACTTAATATATTAGTATTTAATTGCTTATGCAGACTTGATAATAAATTGATATCTTGACATGCATCTACAAGACTTAATCTTTTTGCACAGTCAGTAAAAATTGCTCGTTTAAATTGCGTAATGGGAATGTGCCTCAAAGTTATTATATGTTTTAAGGTTTTATCTTCTTCAGTAGGTAGGGTAGAATTATTCACTTCGTCTAATATAACATCCTAAAAAATATTAACATGCATTTACAATTTATACTTATTTAGACAATTAAAGAAAATGCTTAATCCGTTGTATCAATTCTTAAGAGCTTTTCAAATAGCACATTTCTTTCTACATGTTGCAATCAGTTGCACTTATTCTTAAACAAAACCATGGGCAGTACTATACAATTACATAATTGGTACGGAACATGCATTCTTTGAAGAGTAGGTAGGTGCGATAAGTTAAGTGTAAAAAACTTTAAGGCACCCTGCATACTCATATACTACATCTTACACATCACTAATGTATTATTTATACTCTAATCAAAATTTTAGTAAAGTGCCAAATTTATGTGTTAGTGTATTATCTACTTATGTAATGAATTAATGGTGAAATATGAGCAAATTCAATTTTAGAAATGCAAAAACAGAAAGTATTAATGGTTTTCTAATCTAACAATTTATGATATGTACGGTTTCGTACAGTTTATTTTATATTTAGACAGGTCATAACAACGGATTAAATATGGTTGAGGTTGTATGTACATTAGAGAGATGTAAAAATTACTAAACATTTTAAAAATAATTTTGCTCATATTAATATATACCTGAAAAATATATAATTACATGAGCAAGAGCTTCAAGTAACATATTTTCTGTGACAGTACTTGGATTTTTTGACTGAACCTCCACCATACTATTCAATGATTTAAGTATCCTTGATACTGATACTTCAGCTTCACAACCATGCAAATCAAATGAATGTGCTTGCAAATTGATTTGCAATATAGTGAATCGTCACATGTACATAAGTAAGCATGTATACAAATGCTGCAAATTGAACACAATATACAATTTTTTCTCAGGCATTGTTTTTTGGTGACAATATAATTTTGCTTGGGAAATTTCCATTTACCGCTAGCTATTTCTTCTATAGGATATGCTGTTAATGACATTTGTATGCTGGTTCTATGTCTGGAGTTTATGATAGTTATCCTTTTTGTAACTTTTCCTTTTTCCATTTTTTTTATTCTTTCGTTTAGATAGTAATCATCCAGCTTTAACAAAACATGAACAAGATAGTCTAGTCTTCTGTTTTGTTTGCCTCCCAGTGTGTCATCCCCATATTTTAAGTGTTTATGAAATGCCTCACTTGTACATGTTGGTGTTCACTAGACTGTCTTTTCTAGACCAAGCAGCCCACTCTTCTGTTCGATTTAAATAATTTACTAGGAAATATTTGTTAAATAAACTAAGATCTGGATCTGTTTCAATTTTCTGCATAAATATGCCAATAAGTTCCTCAAATTATTTTTTTTGACTGAATATTTAAAAGAAGCTTTAAATCATTATATACACTTTGGGATTTCTCTTTGTCTTTTATTTTTTCAAAAATGCTTCTTTGCCATGAACATAAAAGCTTTGTGGTAGTGCTATTCTCAAGAACAGCTTTATAAACTCCAAAAAAAACAACTTGCGTCGTCAGACATGAAAAATTTAGGCTCTGTGTTCTCGCAGTTTTTTTTTCAGCCTTTGAAATAATAATTTTATTACGTCATAGGTCTCCTTGTTGGAGATACAATAAATAAAAGGTACTCCTTCCTCCCATTCATCAATACCTATCACAGTTATTAATTTGAAATTATATTGTGTTGTTTTGTGGGTGGCATCAATGCATATCCCTTCACTACCAATTTCTTCAACCATTTTTTTTTTAAAGTCCGTTTTAATTATAAGAATTAAATCGTTTTTTTCAATTTATAAATTAGTATGGTCAATATACTCGTATGGCCATTTTTTTTGAATTCTTCACAAATAATAGACACACTTTTCGAATCATTTTCATCGCGCTTTTACTATCCACATGGAACTGTTTTGTGAGGTTTTGTATGTCCTTTCTTGTTATCAGACCTTCCCTAGAGTATAAAGCTGTTTCACTAATTTCTGAATATTCTCGAAAATCACGCATTATTTTACTGGGAGTTACGCCACATTGTTAGCTGATGCCAACTTTGGTCTCCATTGGTATTGGAACGTGACCAGCTGACATTTCATGTCCATAATGTTTTGAACAGTAAACAACGTGAACATGGCCACTAGTATTAGTTTGAGCTCTGATAAAAGCTATACATTTCGCGTTGTTTTTAACTGAACCCTGAGTCTTAAAAGTTCTTCTACTTTTGGCTTATATTGTCCAGATCGATTACATGCAAGATAATGGGTTGTTGTAGTAGTGCTCTTTAAATTTCCTCTGAATGCTATAAAGCAAGAAACAGTATTTTTTTCTTCTATTTATTTCCATTCTAAAAATTTATCCCATGAATCAAACTTTAAAGTTGTGTTGTCTATTTGAAATTTATGTTTAACATATAAATGATCTGTAAAGATTTCGGGAATTAGTGTAGAAATCACATTGCTCCAGACATTTCCATGCATTCACTGAAAGAAACGAACATGATTTCTATCAGCCATATTATGTACAATATGGCTACAAGGTGGGTTAAATTAGAGTAAAAGTTGCCCTTTTTGATACCCTCTCAAGATCCGTTTACAGTATTGTCAAATTCCTGTTATTTTCTTTGATACTGGGTGATTTATGAAAAACGACTAAAAAAAATTACGTCGAATATTTCAAAAACTATTGATTTTCGAGACATCATTTAAATTTAAGAGTTATAATTTTTTCCGCTCTACAACATGGTACCTTCAAATTTCACCCCGACGTTTCGTGTTCAAGCCACCTCCATCAACTTAATTTTTAAAAATACGGACCTAGATTTTTTATTTTAGATTTTAAGAGCTTCTGATGTTCCAAAACCAATGACGTATCACACATAGTCATTCATATTAAGAGTATGGCTCAGTTGTAAGGTCCCCTTCATATAATTATTACATTGAGCAAATTGAAGGGTTTCAGAATAAATTTTTGAGAGTGGTTGCCTTTAGATGTGGATACAGAAGACAGGACTACAACTATCAGTGGGTGAGGGCTAACTTTGATTTACCCACGTTGGAATCAAGAAGCTCGACTTATGTTTTCTGCACAATGTAATTAATGCTGCTAGATTGTCCTGAGTTATTGTCTCCGTTTAAGCTTAGAGTGCCTTCCAGAATTAATTGACAATCAGAAATCGTTTCAGTTCCGTTCCACCATACCAATTATGGTATTAATGATCCAATTACACGACTGGTTCGCAGTGCTAGTGACCTGTCGGGACAGATACACTTTTTCGACTCGAAAATAACATCTTTTAAAAGACAGTTGAAAAATATTATTAAATAAAGTCTCTAGTCTGACAATCCTTAATTTATATCTATATTTCTATTAAGTCCACTCTGTGATATGTATTTTCCTTTTGTGTGATCATGTCTGTAACTATTTAGTGCTTAGTTTGTTTCTTTTATATATATACAAATTATGTTTATAGCTATGTAATACTTATGAAAATGGATTCCGTAAATAAATAAATAAAGCTCGTGAGTAATATTCAAAAATTGTATATCTTGTATGTGGTTGGCCCTGCTGCTAGACAATTTGTTTGGCAGGACTTCTCAAGATAATAAGTAAATTAAATCAATATTTATTAGAATGTATTTTGTAGAGAATCCGCAACAGAAGTAAATTTTTCATTGAAAAAACATTCTCCTATTAAAAATGCAAACAGAACTATTGAAAGTGGAAAGGATGATTTAGATCACAGGTAAAAATGCAATTATGTATTGTCAATATTATTTATAGTGAAATAATGTCAAACGTTTTAAAGTAGGATGTTTATAATATTTCTAGGAGATCTTCAGTTAAAGTTGACGGTGGTTTAGATGAGCATGGCACCATTAATAATGAAATCAAAACCGACCCGGATTTGTAAGTAACTATGATTTTAATAATTCTTAGGATCAGGGCAATAACTAAACCCAATTGACACTTTCCCCCAAAATCATCAATAATGATTGTCAACTAAATTTTGTGAGTAACCTATTTTTCTCGTTGTGATAAAAGCTAAGTTTGGTAAATGTGTGTTATAAATAAGCTTTTTTTGGTGGTATATATAAGTGAACCATGATACAAAGAATAACAGGTATGATATTGCGCACGCCACTATCAGCTGATTCGCCCCTGTTGACGTCACAATGAGAGTTGCCGCCATTAAAATCCACGGGTTTGCAAGGGGCTTTCATGATATTTTAAGCTTTGCGGTGTATTTTGTGGTGTTTTGTCAGCAATCTCAGCATTTTTGAGATTTCTGGCATTTAAGTTGAATTTGGAGACTCTTTAGTGTAAAAAAACTTAAAACAAATCAGGTTATTAAAACTATTTATATTATATTTATAGTGTGACTTTGGTAATAGCAAAGTTTCCAGAATATTTTTAATTCTGTAAACTTTGGTAATAGTGACTTTGTGTGGACAATAGTAACATTATTTTGTTGTTTTAAAAGCTATATAAGGTATAATAAATAATTAATTATTGAGCAAGTGATTAAGACTCAACATTAATTTTTGACTTTTAGCATTTTTAAGGTTAGTTATAAACTATACATATTAAAAATGCGTTGTGCTCTAGCTAGTTGTCTGAGTGACAATCAGACAAAACGTGCTGACAAATCCGTAAGATTTCATGCTTCTCCCAAAGACAATATTGTTGAAAAACTGTGAGTTACTGCTTGTTGCCGTAAGGACCATTTTAATACTAAAACCTCGAGCATTTGTTCAAAACATTTGAAGTCAGAAGACCATGAAAGAAATTTGCAACATGAATTGTTGCAATACGAATCCAAAAAAGGACCCAAGCTAAAGCGCAATGCAGTACCTTCTCTTCATCTGCCAAAATCAAGCAGGTTTATCTGTAAACCAGGTAAAAAGGCAGAAGAGGCTTTCGAAGAAGCTTGTGGTAGATATCATTGCTCAGTGCTAGTGCAACAATGGATTTTGTGGATTACATATCTAGAGCACTGGATAATAAACAATTACTCGTAACTATTTTTGTAGATCTACGAAAGGCTTCACTACTGATATTTTACCAAGTGATTGTGTTGTGCCGTAGGTCTCGGTTCTGGGGCCATTATTCTTTTCCCTATATGTATTTAATTTAAGATGTGCAGGACTTACGGCGCGGTCCTTTACTTTTGCTGATGATACAGCTTTGGTATACACAGGTGGGGAAGTTAATGCATTAAATAGGCTTGTAAAGAAGACCTAAAGTTGTACCTGAACTGGTTTTACAATAAATTATAAATCAATACTGGCAAAACAAAATTTCTGTCTTTTAAACAGAAAAATAAACCAATTCAAGACTTCCCTGTTACTATAAACGAAGTGAAAATTGCAGGAGTGCAGCAAATAAAATATTTAGGACTCATAATTGATAACAACTGGACATATTGAGTATATTATATCTAAAACATTACCAATGATGCCTATGATATACAAATGCAGAAATTACCTGTCTTTTAAAACCAAACACAACATGTATAATGCCTTCTTCGTTTCACATCTTAGATATGTATTACCAATTTTGCTGTAAGTCTAATCTTAATTCTATCCAGATAATCCAAAATAAGGTATTAAATGTCTGTTTAATTACAATAGATTAACTAGCACACATACTTTATCAGGAACTAAAAGTTCCAAGAATGACTCTAGTTTTAGAATACAAGCTTAGTCTCGAAATAACATTTACCGAATAATTAGTAATGACTAATACAAATATAGGCCTAAAACCCGTATGTGCAAGCATGTAAATCGTACAATGGAGTACCGGAAAATATTAGGTTATTAATTATTTTCTTTATAAACTGATATATGGTTACATTGATAGGAAGGAGTTTTCAAAAAGAATCCCTTTTAGAGTTGGTCAGGCAAATACGAGATGTACAGATTTGATATTTATGTATGCACCTAGAACTAACCTTTATAAAAATTCTTCATTGATAAGGATGTGTAATAATTTTAATAGGTATTGTAGTAATATTGATAGATTTTGTATCTCAGTTGAAGTGTTTAAAAAACAAATAAAAGGAGAAATAGATATAAGGGTATGTTCCCAGTTTGTAGGCTTAGTTTTTAGTTTGATTGTATCTATTATTGGCTTTGTAAAAGTTGTTGATACAGGAATAAATAAATAAGTAAATTATAATGGTTTTATAAAACTACTTAAGTGGTATCTAAATATTAGTTAGAATCTCTCCGACACAAAAGTTGTAATTATTATGCTCGAGGCCAGAGCTTAAAGCACTGATTAGGGATATATGTGTTTATTGTATTGTAAAATTGAGTTGTATTAAATAAATGTTTAAAAAAAATAAATAAAAAATTTGTCTAAAAAGCCTCGTTTTATTTTTTTGTTGTCATTTTTAAATAAATACAAGTCCGATATGAAAAGATAAATAAATCTTTGCATCTGTGAAACAAAATCAATCAATACACCTTCCCTTATATCAACTATATATCTATTATAATATCTAATATTTCTTTATGTTCCCTGCTATAATTATCTACGATAAAGTGTATATAGTGGCAACTCTGCTGAAATGTCAATTAACAAGATTTTAAATTATTCTATAAATTTGTTTTGCTAAAGATTTGTTTCTTATTTATAAAATTTCTAAGCATTATATGTGCGCATTCCATATATTGAACATTATTTCTCAATTTTGGTGCATATTGATTATTTATTTAACAAATCAAAATAATAAAATACCTTTCAGTAACCTAAATAAACCCAAAACAGTGATATATTAATAGCATTTTTATTCAAATGACTAATAATGACCAATTAAATGTAATCGATATAACAGTTCTTACGGCAACTATTTAAAATCACTCTCATTGTGACGTAATCCGCGAACTCGACCGAATTAGGCACTCGGGAATATCATACCTGTTATTCTTTGTATCATGTAAGTGAACTGTATTTTGTTATTTTAAGACATATAAATTTAAAATACCCATTTGGCAATGACAGAAATGCCAATGTAACCCAATACTTGTGAATTAGCGGTAATTAGTAGTGTATCATAATTCAATAATATTGTAGCTGGTAGTATATTACATATAAAAGTAAATTATTTTGTGTTATAGAGGGTCCAAAGCCAATGATTACTATTTCATTAAATCGGATTTTATAACTCAGGAGGAAGTTGATATTAAAAGTGAAGATGAAGAGGACGTGTCAGATTCCAGGTAATAAATTTAACATTGTGAGCATGGAAGTTGTTATTTCCGGTTAGACTAGAAGAAACATATTTCACCAGCGGACAGGCTATTATTGGCATTATTCAGATTCCGTTAATTTCTATATTTTACTTCACCTCAGCATAAACGATATACTTAAATACAGACATGCGGTTGTCGAAATGTTGTTTTGTCGCCCAGCAAAACTGTTTTTATAACATTACGTTCTGCTGCACATGATGATTAAGAATCTGTTTGTTATGACTGTTAGCATTCGTAATCTTTTAAAACAGTCATTGCAGATAACGATTATTCATCCAATGTGCAAGCAATAATATACATCGCTTTTTTACTAATGAAAGGACATTTTAAGAGTTGTGCACCGCAGTGCGTTTCGAGAATCAAGGGCG
>JAEQML010071214.1:0-16286 GCA_016904865.1 Pissodes strobi | reverse complement strand
CCATGAAAAGTATCACTTTTCCTCCATATAAAATAATATACTATTTTAAGCCAAAGATTTTTTTCAACTCCTATCAGTGATGTCCCCTCTAACATGCCCTCTTATATTTTTAAACGAAAAAATTAAACGCCACTGCTTTTTTTCAAAATAAAACTTATTTTCACAAACTTTTATTATTTCTTAATAAGAATGCCTCTTGACTTTTTTCTGTCCGACGAACAGTTTTCGATTAAAATAATAAAATGCATTTATCTGCACGGTTCTGATTCCTAAATTTTGAATAATGTAAATCAAAGAAAAATATTCTAACAACATTATTCAAAACTTAGGAATTAGGACCGTGCAGATAAATGCAGTTTATTTTTTTAATCGAAGACTGTTCGCCGAACAGAGAAAAGTCAAGAGGACATTCTTATTAAGAAATAATAAGAGCTTCGAAAATAAGTTTTATTTTCAAAAAAAGCAGTGGCGTTTCATTTTTTCGTTTAAAAATATAAGAGGGCATGTTAGAAGGGGCGCCACTGATTCGAGTTGAAAACAATCTTTTGCTTAAAAAAAATTATTTTTATATGTACTTAATACCTAGCAAAATGTAAAGAAATATATACAGCGGTTTGGGAAATATTGGGATAAAAGCGATTTTTTTTTTAATTTTCAACACCCTGTATCTCAAAAATAAGGCGGTGGCGAACCTATGTTCATATGACATTTTTTTCTTAAAATCACTCAAAGATTCTCACCCTTCAGGAATTCTGAAACACCCTGTATATTGGCATTTTTTTCTTATTTTGTCAAGTATTCTTGAAATATCTGCATGCTAATAATTAATACCCTGTAATTACTTCAAATACTTTCTACACTCAATATTAGGCATACCTTATTGAATAAAAGTGTAAAACTAGTATTATTACGTAATCGCGCTATTTTTAATTACTATAATAAACGCGTCGTATGGATTTTGTAATTTAAGGATTTCGTAATCTCATTGTCTCCTTGCCATAAAAATAAAACAATCACATATAATTGAAATCATATTAAGTAAATTGACAAGCGAAATCCTCGTTCATTCATTCATTCCCTTCCGCATTTATACTTTTCTACTTTTCATACTTCAACTTGAGCGATGGGAATGAGCAAATTTAAAAAGTAGATTGTTAACAGGTACCTTAATGTTCCAAAAGTCCATGGTTCCTTTGCGAAAGACCTGAAATAAAACAAAGATAATAAGTAAAATACGCTATTTAATTGACCAGCAAAATAAAATATGTCTCTCGTCTCGGCGAGAGAACGCATTCTCTCGTTCGAGAGAACCCTTCTCTCGTCTCGACTCGACCCTCTCGTAAATACTAAATATTCAATTTAAAAAAGCATAAAACATAACAAAATATACTGGGTTAAAGGGGGTTATTCCTTGGGTTATTTTATGAATTAAAAGTATATATTAACATAGGTCCGTTGTTTATCCACAGGGTGTTAATTTTAAAAATCGTTTTTGTTTAATACTTTGTGCATTTCTTGGCGTATTAGCTTAAAAATTGGCATACGGGGGTTTTTGGTATGAAAAATCAGATTATTGACACATTCTTACTCTGGCCGATAGAGCTTTAAAAAGAGGAGAAAATGTATTTAAAATTATTTAAATTTTAATTGCTTCTTTTTAATTGCATTTTTTTACTTTCAATTTTACAATAAAAAATTTAAAGATTTATTTAAGCTGTAACTTTCTACGTGTTCATTGTGTACAATTTATAGTCACCTTATTTTTTTAAATGCTGTACAAACATTCTTTTAATTCAATGCAACGTATTTTTAAGCAATCTGCCACACCCTGTATAGATAAATATGTATTGTGCACAAACTACTTCTCAAACGCTATAGCTTTCCAGTCAAAATTTTGTTCTACACAGTGGCACAAAAAAGTTGAAGGGGATGGACATTATAAAAAATCACCCTGTACAAACAACACTAGGTTTTGTTATTTTTTTTTCATTTTGCTTGTTTTTTAACATAATCCTTTTTGTGCCTTTAAAATGAAAATAAATGTTTAAAATTGGCGTTTTATTAATTTTTTTTTATAGAAAGAGGTAAGACAAAGGTAAGTAAGTGTGCGGGACATTTTCAATAACACATATTTATGGAAATGTAACTCTCTCGATTTATATTGTGAACTGTATGATAAATAGGATTCCTCTGGTTCTTAGAAAAAATAATTTAAATTTCGATTTAAATTTGAACCCATTTTGAAAATATATTAGAATTTAAATTTAATTAAAACTTTTATATTACAGCAAATTGGCAAGATCTCTATTGTTGTTCTTATTTCTAAAAACCGCCTACTTTACACCTCACGGTTGTTAGGGCCAGCGCATTAAAGAATATAATACTATTTTTATTAGCGCGATCATAAATTAGAATTTATACAGGTTACAATAATATCTAAATAAAAAGAATATTAAAAAGTAAAAGAAAAGTTGTTGGAAATGTTTCCAAAATTAAGATTTAGGAAAAAACGATTTTTTTACTGATGGAATTTAAAAAAGATCTTTCATTTTTTTAATGCGAAGGCGATACTTTATTTTTAAGGTCTTATCGAGTAAGTAAGATTCCAGAATATTTTATTCTTATTCTTATTATTATCTCAAACAAAATGGCAAAGTTTTAAACATTTACATTGTTGAGATTCTACAGAATCAAAATGGTTTAAAATTAAAAAAAAAAAACAACTTGCACATTCCCTATCTTATTTTGTCTTATCCTATAAGATCTTGCCCTATTAGATCTTAGATCCTACACTTTTAAGAGCAATCTCATAATATTTACAAACCCTTTTTTTATTTCCCATGTTAAACCCTTTTGATTCTAGAACATGTCAAAAATGCAAAAATGTAATTAAAAAAAATAATGGCGACATTTCGTTTTGGAGGGTTATATGAATCTAATATTTTGGCACCATAAGGTATTCGATAATACCTTCCAAATAAGGTATCACAATATCCCATTTGTATTTTTTTCAATAACCCCCACCCTTTTTCATCCTTAAAAAACCCTAAGGGCCGGTTTCTCAATAACGAGTTAGGTTTAACCCGCGGGTTTACTATAGAAAAATCGAGGGTAACTCGCGAGTTAAGAGTTAACTCGACATTGGGAAACCGACCATAACTATAGAAAATGTGTATGCTAACTCCGAATTTAAGTACAATAGGTATCACCAAATTACTTATGTATGAAAAAATCATAAAGATGTTTTTTTTTATTATTATGCCAATTTTTTGCTCGATAGATCGAAAGAAAAACGAGAAATTCTCGACGAGAGAGCATCTTTCTCTCGTCTCGTTTCGAGGTTTCATTCGAGAGAAAATACCTCTCTTGTCATAGAGACGAGAATCTCTCGTCTCGACGGCATCACTATTAATTTAGGTCATTCGGTAATTTTTTAAAAGACATCTCAGACCGATTCTGCCATTTTTTCCTCAGAAACACATAAATTGAGTGTTTTTACGTCATTTTTAGACGTTTTTTATTTGCGGAAACCTAATAGTAATCAACTATCTTGCGGGACAATAAATAGAGGTGCGGGGTAGGGTAAAAAGTGTATAAAAATAGAAAATATTGAATTTACGAAGACGCAGTTTGTTAAAAATATGTGTTACTTTTATAAATATACCAGTGTCGTAACAAGGTTAAGGAAAAGAGCTCCAATGGCCCTTTGCAGTTGATTAATATTTTATCATTCTACTAATATTTCACTTCGCGCTTGACCCTCCGCTCGCTTCGCTCGCTCCGGGGCGCAACCAAACAGAACTAACCCAAACTAACCCAAGGGCATGCCCAAAATTAAAAAAAAAGACGAAATTGATACTGTCATAAATTTTAGTCTTTTGCACACGTGAAACTCTATTTTATTATTTTTTTTGACACGGAAGTATAAATTTCCGCAAAACGAAATGTACTGCACGACACCATTATAGGTCACTTGCATGCTCAAAATTCAAAACTAATCTGACACATCTCCTAAAAAAATTACCGATCTAGTAATATGTCAGTTCGCGCATGGCCCTCCGCTCGCTTCGCTCGCTCCGGGGGCGCAACCCAAATTAAAATGTTAGGTATTGTACATAAAAACTATTTCGGATATTAACTAAAGCAATTAGCAACGTCGCAAAATTCACGTGCAGATGCTATTCACCTAACGGATTGTTGGTTCGTTTTGACACATACCACGTTAGGATCTAACATGGTATGTGTCAAAACGAACCAACAATATGGCTGTGTCAGAATATTGTAAATAAATGAATTTTCTTAAATTTTTAGCTTCCAAATGTGTTTTAATGAATATTGCTGCTTTAATTAGGTTATTCCACGCCTATAAAAGGTAAAAAAGTGTTAAAATATTATGTTTTTATTGAATCTTTATAGAAAAAGTAACAAAGTTACTGTCCGTATAATATCGACCGAAACCTATTGGAACTTTTTTCCCTAACCTCGTTACGCCACTGGAATATTGGGTCTGGGGTCTGGTAAAGTTAACGACCCACGGAATTTCGCATTTTGTTTTTTTTTTAGTAGCTCCCTTGTTATAGATCAGTTTAAGAGAAAAAAATCTGCGCATCCCCCACATTTAAGCCAAAACAAAAAGCCCTCAAAGTTCGAATTTTGAGAATAATTGACCTAAAACGGCGAACTTTCGCTACTATTTTCCTGGGTGTAACGTGAAAATAAGGAAATTTTGGCAACTGGTTGCCATAATATATTTAATTTGTGCATATTTCATTTAGTAATTTTTTATCATTCTACTAATATTTCACTTCGCGCATCACCCTTCGCTCGCTTCGGGGCCGCAACCAAACAAAACTCACCCAAACTAAACCAAGGCCAGGAGGGGATTCTCCCCCCAGGGCGCCAAAAGGACCAAAGAGCACACAAAATTAAATAGCCATTGACCACAAGAAATACTGGCAAAAAAATTATTCAAAGTTCAAATTCATTCAGAATGGATAATATATTATTTTAAAAATGTAAATTTTATTATTTTCAGCCGAAAATGTTTAAGAAAATTATGAACTGAAATTGGTTAGAGATAAAATCTCATTCGACATAAGGTAGGTATATCAAAATGATTTTTTTATTTTATTTGGTCGTGGTTGCCTCCCCACTTGAAGGGCGCCAGATCCCAGTCGTCCCCTCCCAAGTGAAAACAATGTTGCTACGACCCTGCCAAAAGCATGTCCAAAATCAAAAAAAAACTTTTTTTTTTACTTAATTTGTGATTTTTTAAGGAAAAAGTGTATGAACCATCGATTTTTGTGTTCTAATTTGTTCTATGGTAAGCTTTCAAACAAACCAAAGAAAATTGCAAAATTCTGTGGGTCGTGAACTTTGCCAGAACCTGGAATATTTATAAAAATAACAAATGTTTTTAACTAAATTCGTCTTTGGAAACCGAATATTTTCTATCTTTATAAACTTTTTTTACCCCACTCATCTCCACTATTGGCTCACTAAACGTCTAAAATGACGTAAAACACTCAATTTATGTGCTTCTCAGGAAAAAAAGCACAAAATCGCCAACTAGAATATTACCAAAATTTCAATTCGAAAAAATTCGACCTTTTCGAATATCCTCGGAATATCTTAATTCTCAAAACGGCGTTTTGTTTTAAACACTTGCATAAATCTGAGCTACCCAGCAAGAGTATATGAGTATAATATAAATACCTAACATAAAATAAAACTTATAGAAGCTTTGGCTGCCAAGTTAAATTACAATTTAAACCATAATATATAAATAATTAATATATAATTTCATTTTACATCGCAGCCACAGACCCGGGGTTTCTGAAAATAATTACTATTATTTAACCGTAAAATTCCTGCAATAGTTTTCCTTTAATAATTATTATTGTGTGCGAACTGATAGAGACCGGTTTTTCCACCGGATCTGCATCGCATCGAGAAATGCAAGACACAGAGAGTTAACAAATATTTACGTTAAAAGTCAAATCGTGGTTACCTCCGAGTCAAATTTGATAAGTCAACGGCCGCTTGTTCCAATCTATTATGCACTTATTTACGAATTTAAACAACAAAAAAACTATTCAACTTTCACAATAATAGACATGCTTGCAACACAAATTGGCAAAATTAATACCACAAGACCGCGACCGCGTACAAAATAACGTTTAAAACGAGGTTTATTGTGTCATTAAAAGAATGTTCGTTCGAATAACAAAAAAAAATCTTTTTTGTTGTTGTCGTCTTTGGTATACTTCTGCCTTTCGTATAGGAACCGTACACTACCACTTAACACTATCGGCGAAAAGAAGCGACTATTCGTACCACTAGGAACAGCCAGCCAGACAGATAGGTACAAGTCACATCGGTGCCGACGCGTCGTACTATCGCTAATTGTATTGTTTTGTTGAAAAAGACACAAATAATTATAAAGATATGGTAATCGGGCGAATTCTAAAAGTAATACCTTAATATAAATATAAAATAATAAATCCGAAGTTGTTTATTGCCCACCGCACGAGGTAATCCTAAATACCATGTGCGCCAACCAGAATCCAAGGCTGTTGGGTGAAAGCACCTTGCTTGATGGTGCCGGTTTAAATGTAGGTAATCTGGTCAACAAAAAATTAGCAAATCGCTATAACTTTTTCAATAATAATGCCCGTCTTTTCCGCATTAAACCGCAGGAGGTGATTTTTCAATAGGGCTGATTTACCATGATCAATAAAGTGAGAAAAACACAAAGTTTGCTTAATGTGTCATTTTGACAATATGGCAATAATTTTTTTAGGTGTTATAATGTGGTACTTTATCAAGGTGGTGCTTTATCAATATTTCTAGTCGTTATTGCCACTTTTTCGATATATGCCCTTTGGTCTTAGATGCGCTACCATGCTACCAAACATAAAATGTATTGACTTATTGTCGTTTTATGAAGTCTGGCTCTAAACCATTACCTCCTTAATGTCTAAACCATATCGTGACCACCTATCTTGTTTCTTGAACAGACGATTGAAAAATATTCTTGTTTCTTGAACGGACAATTAAGAAGTGCTATAAATCAATAACCATATAGCCGCAACTCAAATTCAAATATTAGGTTAATAATTGGTCAAAATTTAATAGAACCAATACAACATAGGGTGCACACCTCACAAGGGATGGGTTTATAAGTTGAGCGTTATAATTTAATCTTATAATCTTATTGCAGGTCAGAAAACGAACTACACTCCATGCAGAGCCTCATTATAATAGTAAAAGGTAATTGAAAATTTAAGTTTTCTTTTTTCTTTTTGAAGTGAATACTTCTTTGGCTTCATGAGAGTGCTTTTTCAAAGCCGCGTCACGACACGCGTTGTAATTTTCGTCTCGCAAGAGAATATTCTCTTCTATGGAATCGGAAAAGAAGAAAAGAAATGTCAAAAATTGAACCTCTTTTAATATCAAATCAAAAATCTAGGCTTGGCAACAACGTCTACTATGGGTTAATTTCACTGAACTATATACTCAGTTCGGTGGTTAATTTTCAACCTGTTTACATTAAAAAGCGCCAAAATACGGGAGCGAATCAAGTCTAACTAAAACTAATCGAAATAGATTAAACGAAAAATATATCGCAGTCTAGGTCACATTGTAATGGATAATACATTGAGTACTAGGCAATTGTCCGAAGCTTTCGGCGTATCACGACGCTCTTGAAGGCTCACAAATTTCACCCCTACAAGATACAATTGCTTCACGAACTTAATGAAGATGATTATGATCTCATGACGGTTAGAATTTGCAGAAGAAATGAGAGAACGATGTATTGGCAATCAAAATTTACTGTACAATATCTGCTTTTCAGATGAATGCTCCTTTTTTCTAAGTGGATCGCTCAATCGGCATAACTGTCGATACTGGAGCGGTTCAAACCCACATTTATTTAGAGAGTCTCATACTCAACATCCTGAAAAGTTAAATGTCTGGGCAGGTATCTTAGGCAATAACTTAGTTGGACCATTCTTTTTACAAGGCAATTTAACTGCAGAGATGTATCTTACTTTGCTTGAAGAAAATATTGTTCCTAGAATAAGGGAGCTCATTGCCGAAGATAACAATTTGTCACAACATGAAGTATTTTTTCAACCTTTTTTCAGCGCCCGTCCGGCAATTTCTAAACGACAATTGGGATTTGCCGTAGAGGATCTATTGAGTGGCCTGCATAGGTCCCCTGATTTGTCTCCGCTCGACTTCTTTCTCTGGGGCCATTTGAAGTATACAGTTTATAAAACACAGCCAGCTTCTCTTCAAGTTCTGCAAGAACGCATCACTGTAAAGTGTGAAAGAATAACTGCCGAAATGTTGCAGAATGTCAGAGAAGAGATAGAGAATCGATTTTATTCTTGCGTGGAAGTTAACGGCGGACATTTTGAACAGTTTGTTAAATAAATGGGTATTTCTTTCAAAATTAACAGTTTGGTGTCCCTATGAAATATTTCAATTAAGAATAATTTTAAATAGATTTTTGGTATAGGACTGTTTAATATGAAGTGTCCTCCGTCCCCCCTCCCTAGTTACCGAAGAAAAAAGTGTTTTTTTTATGATAAAAATAAAAAAAATATATTGAATACGTCATTAGCGTGGATGTCCCCATCCTCACTTTTTATCAAAAAAAAATTCATTCTGCGAGATAGTTAAATTGACTCAGCCTTGCAAATTTGACAAAATATTTAGTAAAGGCAAATCAGACACTACATAATATTAATGTATTCACGTTATTTTAAAACTGAAAGACCTCGACCCAAAGTTTGTCCCTAAGTGTTGCCGTCATTAGCGTGGGTGAAACAAAACCGTTGAAATTAGCCGCCAAATATATTTTCAAGCAGGTGGCAATACCGTCACCGCTAGCATTTCTTCGCCATCTTTAACTTTTACACAGCTGTTCGCGCTTTCAGTTGCATCGTGTCGTTATATATTTTTCTTTTTCGTTACTATAATATTATGTCATGCACAAAATATGAAGCTTCTATTGGCCAGAATAAAATTTTTAGTTACAACAAAAACTCCATTCGTTATTAGCGTGGTCATCAACTTTCGTCATTTGTGTGGTTATTTGTATCCACGCCAATAATGTTAAACTCACGCGAATGACAGATACAAAATGGAACAGGGAGAAAAAGTATCAGAGATATGAAAGGGCAAAGGAAAAAGGAGACATTAAATTAAAAAAGGATTTATCTAGGAGAGAGCTTAAGACAAAAAGAAGGTTTTGGAAAGTGAACTCAAAAGATTACACGGATCGAAAAAGGTTTTTAGAAAATCTGGCGGATAACTCGCCGCCTGCTAGTGAACTGGAAGAACTAGAACTCGTTGAGGAAAATAGGGTCAACACTCCAGATATTTCTTCCTGCAGTAGCAATAAAGGTACCCCATCACACAGCTATATTTGACAATGAGTGGTACCACTGGTACCCTGGTAAGTTAATGCAATTTCCAAGGCGGTTACCACTTCGAACAATCGTCTACACCAAAAATTTACCAAAAATTACCACTTAATGTACACCACATTTACAAAGTGGTTACCCTGAAAATTACTAAAAAAATTGTAAAAAAAAAACAATAATTACTAAAAGTTCATGGAAATTGCAAAATTTACCCCTTATTGTACACCACATTTACAGAGTGGTTACCTCCTCGGCAATTCCCAATCTTAGGGAAGAATGTAATTATTACAGGAATTATCGAGGAAATAAATGGATGACTTAGTCGTGAATTTTATGTCCAAGAGTGGGAAAAGTTTCTTTTGACCACAGACTTGTGATCGTCAAAAACTGAAATTTATTGGAATTTTGTCAAAACTAGAATTTTGCCCTGAACGAGTCAGTATCTAGCAGGCTCTTTAAACTTCCTAACCACGACGAGATAGATGCTTCGTTTGAGGCCTTAGTTTAAGAATTATCTTCGTTTCCAAAATATGTTTTATTTTTAATGTATATTTTTAAGAATCTACTCTCTATATAATGTGTTCATTTTTATTGTTTTTGAATAAACATTATTTTTTTTATATTAAGATAGCAATTTTCTAACTTGTACCCACAGTAGATCCAACAGGTTTTTTTTCCACATAAATTAATACGTTTTTTAATTGATCAGTCATTAGCATGGAAATTTCGTCATTAGCATGGATCACGATTTTTGAAAAAACAAGAAAAAATTTAAATTAAGCACGACCGTTCATCATATCTTTCTTTATACTGGTCTATTTGGCCAATTTTTTTACAAACTTTCTACTTTCAAAAAATTTACCTCTATAAATCGCTTGTTTTGAAAGAAACACCCAAATGTACGGCTAAACTTTCTTTTAGCTGAAATGGATTATGTAAAAACTGTGTTTTTGTTTGCTTATAAAACGTCTGTCTGAATATAGAAACAGAAATTTTGTTTTTCGGAAATGCGTCATTTCCGTTTTCCAGACTTTAGATTAGCTGAAATCGGTTACATAAAAATTAGTTTTTGTTTAATATTCTAGACATTTATTCAGGGCCCAGGAATCAAAGATTTTTTTTCGGAAATGCATCATTTCTTTTTTTTTTCTTTTTTTTTCAGAATTTTTTTTTTAATTTTTTAGTTTAGAATAGCTGAAATCGGTTACATAAAAATAAGTTTTACCTTAGTACTTGAGATATTTATTCTAATCGCAAGAACTAAAAACTTTTCACCGGTAATGAGTTATTTTCGTTTTTCAAAAAAATGCTAATTAAAAAAAAGAAGTCTTGTACGTTATATGATGTCCCGCAAAATTAAAATGTAATTTACAGCGTTTCTAGTATAAACTAACGAGTCTTACTGATTTTCAGTTTAAAAAATGCTAATTTTTCAGGAAATGTTAATGAAAATAATTTTTAGGTATGTGTCCCTTAAACAATATATCCCTATTTGCAACATCCAAGATGCCTTTGTTACAACAGCTTTCCGTTTCAGATGATATTGGACAAATTAAGAATTAGTAACCATGGGTGGCGTGATCTTTAATCATTATATTATTTTTTAGAATTTTCACAATTATTTCAATATTTTATTACAAATGCTCTTACATTTTTAAATTTAACGACAAAAGCACGCGATTTAACTGAAATTTTTTAATAATAGTACCTAGGTATAAAATTCCACTGACATAAAAATCGTACATTTAAAACGACAACACCCGACTGAGACAAACTAACCCAAGCTAATCCAAACTAACCCTTTTTTTTTAGAGGGGAAAAATCTTCGAAAAGACACCCGGCCGTCGTTTTTGCCAGGTTTTGCGTCTTCTTGAGAAAAGAGTATGCCGCCTTAATGATGTGCGGCCGGGTAGTGTCGGATTCGGCTTGCATGCCTAAAACCGCCTACCGACTAAAAAACCTCCTCTATCCCGCCTGGAACCACCGTCAGGTATTACTTCAGGCGTTTTTTCTCCTTTGCGCCTCATACACCGTTTTTCCTCCTTCTCTCCTCTCCTGCTTTAATTTCCATAATGTCCCTGAACATTTTCGTTAGCGCCTCCCAGTTTTCTGTAGTTTCCAGTAATTTATCCGCAATATTTTCCTTTGTTATAGCCGTACCCACGATTATGGTTGCTCTTAATCTCTCTTGCTCAAATCTTCCGCACTGGAAAATGGTGTGCTCAGGGTTATCCGGATCCTCGCAGAACCAACACCTGTCTTCCTCTTGCTTTTTTATTTTCTTTAAATATCCCCCAAAGATACCATGGCCTGTTATCACCTGCGTGGTATAGTGATCCACTTCCCCTCCTTTTCTATTTGTCCATTTCTTCACATCTTTAATAAAGTGACTAGCCCAACCTTCATAGCCGTTCCATCTCTCCTGCCATTTCAGAAAAACTTCCTCTTTCGCTCTCCACTTAATCTCCCTACCCTTCCTATGCACTCGGACGCGTTCCCCTACCAGCAGGTCTATAGGCGGCAGTCCGGCAATAAGCTCCAGTGCCGCCGTGGGTGCCGTTTTATACGATGAAGTTATGGCGATCGCCAATCTTCTGTTGACCCTCCCCACCAAGTCACGATAGCATTTGTGTTTCAGGGCCCAGTGCCATGTTGGGGCCGCATACAATACTGCGGATGTTACCGCACTTGCTAAAATCCTTCTCCTACTAGCCTTTGGTCCTCCAATTCCTGGCATAAGTCTGTCCAGCAAATTAGCCATTTTATGTGCCTTTTCGGTCACTATTTTAACATGAGTTGTCATGCTTAAATTTTTATTAATGGTCACGCCCAAGTACTTTACACTGTCTACCATATTCGTTAGGACTCCTTGTATGTTTAAACATATACCTGTCACCTTTCTCCTTCCCGTGATAAGAATTGTCTCTGTTTTATTCGCCGCCACTCTTAACCCCATGTCTTCTAGTGTTGACATCACCTGAAACATGGCGTGCTGAGCCTTTTCCTCTAGTTCGACGCTTTCCTTCGCCTTGACCAAGATTGCCAAGTCGTCTGCATAACCTATCAAATGTACTCCTTTTTCGACCCGTATGCGGAGCACCCTATCATAGAAAATGTTCCACAAGACGGGCCCAAGTATCGATCCTTGCGGGACACCACAGGTAATATTTATTTTTTCCCCAGTTGGCAGGTTTAGTTGCCTTTGGGATAAATAGGATTTCAAGATTTCAACAAGATATGCTGCCACTTTCCCAGTTGTTAGAGCTTTAATTATGCCGTCCCAAGGGGCACAGTTAAATGCGTTTTGTATATCAATTAAGATCATGAGGCAACTATCCCTATTTTTGTAAGCCTTGTGCTTAACTTCGTTAGCAATCTCTTGTCCCCTCAATATTGCGCTTATAGTAGACCTTCCCTTCCTAAAGCCATATTGGTTTCCGCTAATTAAAGATTTTCGCTCTATTTCTTCCTGGAGTCTAACTTTGATTAACATTTCTAACACTTTCCCGGCTGTATCCAAGAGGCAAATTGGTCGATATGTTATTTCTCCATTTATTCCTTTTCTAGGTTTTTCCAGCAGGACCAAGTTGGCGACCTTCCAAATTTCCGGGAATTTACATGATCTTAGACATCCGTTGAATACTTCCAGAAAATAGCCTTGATTTTCTCTAGCGCAGGCAAGTAGAATTTCAGGTGTAATCCCGTCTGGGCCTGGAGCCTTTTTCCTTTTTACGTCTTTTATGCAGGCATCCAACTCCTCCTGCGTGAACAGTGGAACATCCTCTTCCTGTACTATCCTTTCACACCAGTCTATATATTTTCTTTGTGGGAAAAGCTTTCCTACTTGCTCTATAACTGTTTCCACGGCAGGTGGTGTTCTTTGCCGCAATTTAAATTTTCTAGTCACGATCTGATACGCTTTACCCCACACAACGTCGTCCAATTCACAGCACAACTGCTTCCATTTCTCTCTCTTCGAGTTTCTGATGAGGTTTTTAAGTTCCCGTTTAGCGTTTGCATACTCAGACTCTATTTCTAGCTTTTCTTCTTCTGAGATTCGATTTGCATGGCTTCTGGTCACCCTTCTCCTAAACTGAATACACATAGCCCTTTTAGCAGCAATGTCCTGATTCCACCAATACGCCGGCATGCGGCACCCATTCAGCGCCGTCCTCCTACGAAAAGTTCTGTTGCACAGGTCAGTTATGCCATTTACAAGACCTTCGGGTGTCCTTTGTGTGCTTTCCGTATACATGCCCCTGCACTGCGTGGCAAGATCCTTCATCTGATGGTCCTTGATATACCATCCATTTCGGTTTGCTTTGATTTCCTCGTGGGGCTGTAACCTCCAGTACACTTCAAATCTAATGGTGTTATGATCGCTCATGTTCTCCCTGATGTCCACCCGCCAATTTTTTACCTTTGCACATATCCCCTCAGTAGCGGAGGTGAAATCTATTATTGAGGTACCGTTTGCATTTAGTCTAAGAGCTAGTGAACCATCCGAGTAACCCGTTTCCCACAAAGCTAGAATTTTTTTAACTTATGTTTTATTATCGGTCAATCATGAAAATACGAGTCTGGCAGGCATCTCGCGGTTGCGTCATCATCCCTTAAATTTTTGAAAATGTCAAAAAAAATTTTTTTTTTAATCTTCTCCCACAAGGCTACAATTTTAATACGTTGTAATTTACATAAGTTTACGTGTAAAAAAAAATTGACAACCTATTTTGAGGGTTGCAAGTAAGTGCCAGACGATAGCAAAGTTGTCATCGGGATAGTAATTCAAAACCTGCTCCCACAAGGCTGAAATTTTAAGGGCATATTCTATCAATAATTTCAAAAGTGCATGTAAGCAGCCAGCCTATTTTGACGGTTGCAAGTGTCTGCCAGACGAGTATATAATAGTCAAGACGCTCGATGGGAGTGCGAGCGCAACAGACTTGTTCGAGTTCCAATGTCAGAAAAAGAGAATATGCTGTATTATATTACGAAGATACGATGAAGGATTACTGAAATTAAAGAAAAACAGAGTTATATGTTAAGTATAAATGTTTATTTATGTTAACAATTATTTATTATTAAAACTTATTAGTTTCCATAGGTCTTTGTACATTATTATGGCAACTATTAGTCTTCATCTTCTGAACCAAAATGATAATTATCTATCGTTTCATCGTTTTCTGGAAAAGAAATCAAAAATTTTATTAATAAAATGGAATGAGGGACATTTTTTTTAACATACAAACACTATGCGTACAAATAAAACACAAAAATTATTTACCTGACTCAATGTTATTAGATTGATCGGATTGTAAAAGAGCAGTGTTACCCTCATACCGGTTGTATATATATTTATCATCATCAATAATCCATCCATTATTCTCTGGTTTTTAACGTTGTACTTTAGATTGGCATTACTCCATATACTCGTTATATATTGTGCACGTAGAAAATGCTCATGTAATTCGGACTGACACGGAGGTAAATTGGATGAATCGTAATTTAAATATTTTTTATTAAATGGTTCATTTTTATTTTTTGGTTTATAAGTGATCATAAATTTATTATATCTTATTTCGTTAACAGCAACTCCTTTGCTGCCATAAATTTCACAGACAAATTTTTCAATAACTGGAAAAATTTCACAGCTACGCCATGTTATATAAGCACTCCTAAGTTTTTTGAGCTTTTTGATATTCTAAATTTTTCTTAAGAATTGAAAAAGGCCGTTTTTTCCCTTTTTTGAAAAATGATTGTAGTCACAACCGGTCAGTGCATGAAATTATTCCAAAAAAATGTGCAATTGTCCATATTTCCAAGCATTATAATTAAAATATCAGTATCTGATGATTTAATTAAGATATTCAGATTGTCTCCATTGATTTGTCAAATGCGTTGTATAATTTTTGTGTCTGCCTCTTCGTGATTTATGCAAGACAAGTTATCATTAAAAATCGAAACAACTGAATTATTTTTAACTACATAATTATGACAATGCATTTTGTTGTTTTTTTGGCAAATATCAAGTCTGCATATGACACAAATTATATTCACTGCTTCCATAATTAACACTAGTAGTAAAAATTTATAAGTAATAAATTATTTTTTAATAATATTATTATAATTTTTTCGGCCACTTTTTTGTGCCACGCCGAGAAATAATGTATAGCCGTTGCCACAGCCACAGAAAATATAGTTACACAAAACTATATTTTCTGTGAAGAGGGCCATGACTCAATATTGTTTTAAACGTCTGGGCATCTGATTAATACTGTTGACAGTTCGTTTAACTAAAAATAAACTTTTTTATCATCTAAAAACGATTTTAAACGGCTAAATTGTATTAAAATCCGAAATTTCGGACTTGTTTAGAGCGATAGCCGTGGCTTCGGAGGAATTTATCGAGGATTTTGAAGCGAAAATTAATTTTAAAATTAACCGTCTATTAAAAATACCGATGCGCACTCGACTGTGGACATTCCAACTTTCCGATTTCGGTAGAGAGGACTAAGCTGGTAGTCGATAAGCAGATAAGACATTGGAACTCGAACAAGTCTGATACGCTCGCACTCCCATCGAGCGTCATGACTATTATATACTCGTCTGGCAGACACTTGCAACCGTCAAAATAGTTTGGCTGTTTACATGTACTTTTTAAATTATTCATAGAATATGCCCTTAAAATTTCAGCCTTGTGGGAGCAGGTTATGAATTACAATCCCGATGACAACTTCGCTATCGTCTGGCACTTACTTGCAACCCTCAAAATAGGTTGTCAATTTTTTTTTACGCTTAAACCTATGTAAATTACAACGTATTAAAATTGTAGCCTTGTGGGAGAAGATT
>JAEQML010071213.1:0-16287 GCA_016904865.1 Pissodes strobi | reverse complement strand
ATGAAATATGTCTAGAATTCTCCGCAAAATCCAAATATGCAATAATATATAGGGTGTTCCATTTAAAAAAATAAAACTTTGTTTAATCCCGAATTTGTGGAACACCCTGTATACAATTGTGCTATGCCACAAAAAACTTCACATCATACCCTTTAATTTTTGTATTTGACGTTTTTTTCTAAAACGTCAATTGAGAAAGTTAAAGGGGGGTTCAATTTATAGTGAAACACCCTGTACTCGACAATCATTTTTGGCTTAGAGATGTTACAGGCCACCTCGATTTTTAGGACTCTACCCAGGGTTTCACTGTTGTTATCAAATTTAGTTAGACGTAGCATCTTCTGAGTTTCTGGATCTCTTATGCCATCCACGAAATATTGAGCGGCAAGTTGTTCTTGAAACTATTCTGTTGCTACCGAGTAGGCCAATTGAATGAGACGTCTAACGTTTGCCTCAAACTCCTGCCGGTTTTCACCAGGTTTTTCATGTCGGAACTTTACTTGTGCCTGATACAGATGTATTCTGTGTTGGTTTCCAAATCGTCTCTCCATGGTAGCTACAAGTATGTCATATTTCCCCTGTTGTTTGATGGGAATTGTCCGTAGTAGTTCCAGGGCACATCCACGAAGCGAAATCACAAGTGCTGTAGCCATTTCTTCATTATTTCAACCGTTGACAACAGCAGCGGCTTCGATCGACTTTTGTACATTGTCCAGGATGTTTGGCCGTCATACGTTGAAGTTTACCATTTTGTCCTGTGGCGAATACCCTCTCGGTGAGGCCTTGATTTTTTGTCTGGTAACTTCTGCTAGCAGATTCCTCATTTCTTTCTGTACGTTTCCTCTTCTCTTTGCACATTTCCAACTTCTTTTTGTACATTTCTAACTTCTTTTTGTATATCATCTACTTCTTTTTCAAACTTCTCAGTCCAATATTTTCTGTAATTTTCCTTGCTCGCCTACAATTACATCCACCATCCATCTCTGAAGCCAATCTCGTTCGGCTTGCCTTTTATGGTCATCCTCTTCGCCATTTGCTTGCCTTTTATCTTCTTGATCTTGAAAAATCTTCTGAAGCCAATCCTGTTCTATTTGCCTTTTATCTTCTTGGTCTTGAAAATTTTTCTGAAGGCGGTCCTGTTCTGATTGCCTTTTACGTTCATCCTCTTCCCGATTCGCTTGCCGTTTACATTCATGCTCGTCCCGTACCGCCTGCCTCTCTGTATCTAGTTTTTTCATGAAATCGGACATTTTATTTATTTGCTCCATTTCTGCCGTTTGTTGCCTTGTATTGATCATATAATGTTCTGGATACTGCCTATTTCAAAACAGAATGTTCTAGACCGTTCAGAGAAGCCACCAATCAAAACGGCCTCGTGGACGTACTTGTATCCTCTTCAATCCTCGAAGAACACCTCACAAGTCCCGTCTCTTCACAATCCTACTTCTGACACCAAATGTTATGTTTATCCGTGAGTGCTGACAAAAGCACAACTTTTACCTTTTTAAAATAATACTCTTTATTCTTTAGCACTGTATACAATTAAACACACACACTAAACTACTCAATGATTAACTAACTGCAACACGCATTCGGCGCCTATTTATATCTAGTCGCCCGGCCGCACTATATCGGGAATCTTCTCGATGGATGATGATTCATACGGAAATAATGTAGACGCGGCAAGCTAGTTGTATCGGGTAGCCCAAAACATACAGATTGTCGCTAGCCGTGACAATAAGTTTGCATAGAAATGGTAAGCAGACCAAAAAAATTAAACTAGTTAAAATACAAATCTTACCTCAAAATCAACACTGAAGAACAACTCTAAGCCGTTTTCATCTATATTATTCTCTTTAATCCAAACAAGGGAATTATAAAACTCCGGATCAATGCTCTCAATGTCTTTCATAACCAACTTTTTTCCAAGCATTCTCTTGTAGAAAGGCATCGTAAATCCCGAGTAAATGAATCTTCCATGATACAGGGCCATAGCTATAAATCGTCCTATAAATTTAAAATAGGTTAGATGCTCCGGGTTAACATATGAAGCTGGATTGATCTGTAAGCTGTAGTTATTTTTATTCGCATATTCAAACAGGCAGTACATAGGGTTAAGTGCCTCATGGGATACCAAAAAGAACCATTCTCTGCTAACGCCCCCGTAATCTAGTCCCTCTTCTCCTTTAAACATTATGTACAACCTTCTACGCAGCTCGTAGGCAGGTAATCTCATTATAGTATGGAATGAATCTTCGAACAACGTCTGTCTAGATACCTGTATCTTTATGTGGCTAGGAAGAGCGTTGCTTTGACACAGAAACCTAAAATATTTTAAAAATTGCATATTAAATGGATGAAAAAATCGATGTCAAGCGCTTCGTGACATTTTTAATATATCGTGAAGAAATTTGATGGGTAAAGCAAAAAATTTAATTTTTAAATGTTAACATAACAGCATAATAAAGTACATAAATATATCAGAAGCTGTTATTTGTTGCTATATACTATTCAATTGTGTTAGGTGATCTATTAAAAAGACTGCGACACATGCATTCAAGTAACAATTTCGATATGTAATACTAATAATTATTAATTACTTATCAGAACCTTATTTATTACCTAAACTGACTTATTTTCCATTTAAATGAGCGTTCATATGCTCTTGGTACCCCATAAGCTCCCTTAGGCCCTTTGGGAGCGCCTGGTCTTGGATCATCAAATGTTGTGGTTTTGGTATTATGATCAACAAAATACCTAAACATACAAAAAAAACTGGTAGAAAAAGTGACATATTTTACATGTAAAGTTTATCAGATTTTTTTTTATTTGAGTGGACAATTTACCCCCAAATTCAAAATTTAAGGTCATGTCAAGCCTACATGGCTTTCAGAAATGCCACTTTGCCGGAAATGTCATTTTCATTATGTTGGATTAGATGTGTTTTCTAGCTTGCTTTAACGACTTTTGCCAAAAAAACATGAGTAAGCACAAATAGCAAATTTGAAAAAAAAAATTGCAAAAAGTGCAAGAACCCAAATCAACCTTTTTAAAGAATTGTTTAAGTAGGTGTGGCGTTGAGGGTCTTGGATTAATAAATTTACTATTATTAAAACCAAAAGAAAAAGTGAAAAATTTCCTTACATTACATAATGTTTATTATTTAAATAATCACTTTCCATATTCCATCGAAGTAAACAAATACAGAGCAGCATGTGAATAGTAAATCTGACATGGTGTAACGGAATATATGCTTATTCCCCTCCAGTAAAACTTCGGTTCATTTGCAAAGATTCTCGGTATTCGATATTTGAGTCGCCAGTGACATCTATTCACGAATGGATTTATTTCGTGCAAGTAACGATTTTAGAAGCACTAGTACGCTATTTTGTATCTACCATTTGTAAAATTATTTCACTATAGATTACTATATTTAATATTTAAGTTGCCAGTGACATATATTCACGAATGGGATTATTTCGTGTGGTTAGCTATTTTAGGAAGCCCAGCACGCTATTTTATACCTACAATTCATGAATTTAATTTACTATAGATTGCTATATTTAATATTGGGTATTTCCATGGCTTGACGCTGCGTGATTTATAGTGGTAATCACATGATATAAATTAGCCAATAATACAGCGGCAAGCATAATTTGTCGAACGTCTTAAATTTTGAAAGCGAGGTCGTTTATCTTGTGTCGAGACGCTTGACGGGTAAGTGCTAATTTTTAATCTTGAAATATTTAATTCATCTTGCAGTATATTTAACTAATTCGTTAATTTTTAAATACATAACATACATGATTCGTTTAGTCTTATTCGACTAAAGCAAGAGTTTAGCATTGTTATATTCCATTTTTTATTAGCTTACATTTTCAATAATTTTTAATTATTGTCGTGACCGTTGGGTTAGAATATCGATTTATTGGTGAATATATGCGTCTCTCATTAATCAAATTCATGTAATTTGAAAGAGGCTTAGTCCAAATTTACGTAATAATTTCATCGTTTAGTGGTCACGCACATTATTTTACGTATTTCCATTCAAATTGAACAGTATTATTTGGCTGAATTCTCGGAGTAAATTCTATATTTTCCTGCAAAGGTAGTAAATTGAATTTTCAGTAGAACCTTCGAATTTTCCCTCATAGTATTGCTGGTTTTAATATTTTTTCTTTTCAGGCTTATTTAATTAATGTTCACTTTATTTGTTACATCAAGCATATAACTATTAGCACTCGCCCTGTCTCGTCTCAACACTGATGTACCCACATTACTTTGCATTTATGAGAGGTTAATCTCACATGTGTACATTTCTTTGTTTTTTTTTATCTTTTATGTAAATTTCTATGTCGATTCGAGATAGTGATTATCTTATCTTTATCTTTAATTAATTGAGACGTAATTACGCTCAATTATCATTTGTGCCAAGGGCCAAAATAAAAAGTAATAGAAATTACTTATTTGGAGTTATAAGACTCGTTTATAGAGAGGTTGTACCTCTATTTTTCTATTTATCATTAAATTCAAGTTATCTTTTATTTAGATTTACCGAGAGTCACTGAATTGGAACGTAATTTCATAATTTTCTTTTCAATTTTAAATTTCAGTCATTATTTTCTTTTGAATTTCATATTTTAAAGTAAAGAAAAGGATATCTTGAGTAACAGGAGTTATTTATAATTTTTGCTCAATTTAACATTGTAATTTAAGTTTCTGATTATATCTGCTTTAACCGGTAAATTTTCAATTTGTTAATTGCTTCCTCATGTGTTTAACAGTGTCACTGATGTTGACATGATATTTCCCTGAATATTATTTAATTAGCCATATACATTGGTCTAAGACTAGGTTATTTTCTCTTGCATGTATTCAACATCCCCTAATTGGCTGCAAGAAAACATCGTGCTTGGCAAGTAGCAGGTGTTCGTCCACTTGCGGTACAAAGTGTTCTGAGAGAATCGATACGTTGGGAACCAAATAAGTCCTCGATAAGACCAAGAGACACTAACTTGGGAACAGGCAGAAGCGGTTCCAGTAGAGGTCCCAATACGATCGCATGGTTACAGAATAGTTGGACAAGTTAAGTATTAACCAATCAGAAGATAAACATATTGTAAAGACCAATAATAACGCTTTATTCATTCCTTTTTTTTAATCTGTCACAATTAAGTTTAATTCCCATTACTAAGTCAATTTATCCATAAACTTTATTTCAAATAATTTCATCAATTATATTTGCCATTTGATTATATAGATTCCAATTTTTCAAATTTCATCAATCGTATTTGTAATTTAATTGTATAATTAATATATTGTTGTTTGGAAATTTATTTAGAAAGACGACCGACCCCCTAAGAAAATTAAAAACGAGTCTCATGCATACAATCGTTACAAATTGACGTTCAACTGTTCAATTTCATTACAAGAAAACTTCTACTCACCATACCAAAAGCCACCGACAAATCAAAATACGAAGTGGCAACGCACTGTCCCTAGTCTAAATCAGAGCATATATAATTAAGTAAGTCAAAGGACGCAATTTCGATCGATTAGGAAACCATGCTGGAATGAACTAATCAACCCAAATTTCCTAACAAAATCTATTTTTCCAGCATTTTTAAGAAAATGCTAAGAAGAGACATTTTCCTGTAATTTTCGATATCATCACGTATTTTTCTTTTATAAACAGGCATTATATCAGCATTCTTTTAGATTTTTAGGAAAAACTTCATTTAATTAATTAAGCGAGATGATTTATAATTGGGTGTTTAATTGAGTTTAATACATAAGAATTTATATCAGAAACAGACGACTTTTTGATTTTTAATTATTTATTATAATCATTACCTCCGCCTCAGTCATAAAATATTTGCTTGTGTGGAAACTTTGTATTTAATTTTAAGTTTTGTTTGGGAAGCAGTTCTGAACCAGTTAACGATGTTTTTCTATATATTTTCCTTTAATTTAATTAACAGTTAACAATATTACAATCTCTCTGGTTTTGTTATTTGAAGCGTCAATATTGCTTTGAACATTTCTTAACTTCAATTTTCTGTTTATATTCCTTCTTTGTAATTTTATATATTTTACCTACATTCATAGGTAATGCATATACCTGGATAAAATCGTATCTCACAGAAAGATTACAGAGAGTAGTGGTTCATGATAATAACAACAATGAAATTAACTCAGATTTACAGAGTAGCAATATCGGCATTGCAAGGGAAGTATTCTGGGACCTATACTGTTCATAATTTTTCTAAATGATCTTAGTTATTAGTAATGATTTTACAATAACTAATTACGCTGACGACACAAACCTTCTTGTGTCTGGGTCAAATATGAAACATCTTTTGGTAAATGCAGAAAATGCTTTTTTTCTCACTAGCAACTGGTTTTCCTACAATAAATTAATTCCAAACGACGATAAAACAAATCTCATACTCTTTAAAACTAAACAATTTCAAATTGAAAAACTGTACAATAAGTAATAACACTACATTTTTAAGTATAACTATAGAAGAATTTTTATCATGGAATGACCATATAAATAATTTATGTTTTAAGTTGATCAGTATAGGTTAGCACCATAAAGATATTATATCATACAAATTTTGTGTCGGTCTTAAGGTATGGCATAGGGTAATAAACAGAATGAATTTTTTAGAGTCATGTCGTGGGATATTTAAAAAATTAAACCTACTAACGGTATATGGACTTGACATATGTGAATGTTTAATGTTTGTTATTAAAAATAGAGATAAGTTTGAAAATGTTCATAGCAATAGAAATTATAATTTATTACATCCTAACCATAGGCCAGGCGCGGCTCGTGAGTTTATTGGCAAGTGGGTCAAATCTAGGTGGACAGAGGCGCATGCCAGAATAGCGACGAAGGCGAAAAAATTTCCGGGTGCGAGGCCCAAAAGGTATTTTTTTACGATTTTTTCTTTAAAAAAAATAACCAAATATATTTATAGCGTCCGTAAATCTAAAATCTAATCAGAAATATTGTACAAATACCTGTTAATTTCTTTCCCTTTATCTTTTGTGGTTTGTTTTAGGCCTAGAGGGCGTCCATTTTCTTTTATTTATAAACGCTTTTCGAACGTCAATGTGCCACTTATTTTACACTGAAGTATTTCTTGCTCAGTAGCCATTGGTAAATAATTATTGTTTATAACTCTAAGTACTTGCACTACATTTACCACTAACTAAACGCCACAAACGACACAATGCAACAATGTCTAAATTAAAAAAAAAGTTAGGAAAACCAAAAAACAAACTATAATTTAAATAAAAAACCAATCAAAACGCTCGCGCCGGTCAGCCTGCGATAATCGATAATAACAACTAAATTTCATGTAAGTTTTTACAAACGCAATGCGTATGTCAATACCAGCCAATTAATATTAGTTTTTCTTTGTTTAACCCGCAACTCAAATGTCTTGCAATATAATATTTTCCCTCCGAACGGTCCGAGTGTGTTTTTATAAAGGTCAGGCAGCATGTGAACCTGCGAGCGCCAAAAGCACTATCATTGGCCGGCCGTCGACAATTTCATCAACTATGTGTCTCTTTTTAACCCCTTAGAAAGCGCGTATCTAAGCGCTCTGTCGTAGTTTCGGTTCTCTAATTGCCGTAAAAAGCCATAAGGTGAATTTAAAATACGGCCGGGCATCCAGCATCAACCGGACAAATTGAAGAGTTTTCGCATGGCACTTTTCTAAAAATATCTAACAACTGAAAATTGGGTGGGTCATTGACCAAATGACCTTATTGAGAAGCCGCGCCTGCCATAGGCTAACAATTACAGAAAAGAGTCCTTATTATATGTGCATAAAACTTTACAACAACTTACCAAATAGTATAAAATTAACTAATAGTGTGTCAAGGTGGAAAACATTTTTGAAAGAAACACTTATAGAGACTGAGCCATATTCACTGCAAGACTTTTTTTTAATAAGCAGTGGTAATCTGCTTTTAATGACGTCATTTCATCTTAAATGTACCTTTTGTATGTTTTAATTTGAAATAAAGAAGTATTATTATTATTATTATTTTTTATGTAGATAGAATAATTTATCCAAATCTCTTTTTAGAGAAGCTAATTCGCTATTATACCAGAGATCTAACTTTGTGCTTCGCCCTCCGTCTTCCGCTTCTTAAGTGGACAGGAGCAATTCAACCAGCAAGCAAATGTGTACAGGGTTATCCAACGAGGACTAGACAAGGCGATTTTTTGACTGTCCCTGTACTTTTATAAAAAAAAACTGAAATAGCCATCTTATGTAATTTTCTCCCGCGAATTCGGATATGTTCAGCAAAAAACAATTGAACATCAAATAAAAGTGCTAGGGGTACTACATTTTTGGACTCTCTAGAAAAATCTAAACACATTTTGTGTATAATATCCTATACCTATCTTTAGCTGCTTACCAAATATTGACAGTTGAAAGTCGGGTATTTTGACGCTTTGACAGGCTCTAAAATCTAAACCGCACAAGATCAAAGAAAACGGTTTGCACATTCCTATCTTAAGTTTTCAGAAACTATCGAATGCCAGTATCTTCGAATATAACCTGCGGATAGAATTAACCGGAACTTTTAAACTCCGGTTAAATTCAAAGTTACTATACTCAATACTCAATAATTTATTAGTGTGAATCACAAAAAGTGTCACACAGGTCAAGATTTTTTTTAACAATAATTAAAATTACTTAAATTAGATACCTAATTACTCAAAATAATAAAACAAGTGATTAATACAATACTCATTATAGATTAAAATTATAGATTAAAATCAAAATGTTAACAGTTCACAACACACTAAAATCAGAGTTAAAATAATTATTTGTTGAATAGAAAGCCTCACTTATCAAGAACCCTTTTAGTCTTGCTTTAAAGGGCTGAATTGGTAAACTTCTAATGTTTAATGGTAGAGCATTAAACGTTTTTAATGCCCAGTATCCCCGACCATCCGGACACCTTCTCAAGCGCCAGAATTCCGGTACCAAGTTTCCACTACCTCGAGTGTTATGGTCATGAACGTCTGCGTGAGTCCTGAATTCTTCAACATTCCTCCTGACATGCAGAAGGCATTCCAGTATGTACAAAGACGGTACAGTTAACAGATTCATACTCATAAACACACGCCGACAGTCATCCCGATAACCCAAGCCACTCACAACTCTCCTCTGCAATCCAAATATTCTGTGCGCATTCGCTGAATGCCCCCAAACCAAGATCGCATATACAATGTGTGATTGAAATACAGCAAAATATGCTGTTCTTAAAACACTGATCGAGACACATTGAGATATATGCCTTAATACGAATATAGACCTATTAAGCCTATTTGACAGGGCACTTATGTGATTTCCCCATTGCAGCTTCAGGTCCAACACAACCCCCAAAAAATTCACCTCACTGGGATTGGGACATTCAGTTCGCGGATTGTAAAACGGACTCTGTTAGTTCATATTTAACAATAATCGATTTGAGCAAAACCAGCCCTCGGCTCTCTCCCGCGCCACCATGGAATCCCTCAATGACTCCTCCAAAGTATCAGCAGGGAAGGCCACCGTTGTGTCATCAGCATAGAGGGTGCATTTTTCATTACTATCGTTAGTTGGCAAGTCATTAACATAAATTAAGAAGAGTATAGGCTCCAGGATTGAGCCTTGGGGGCCTCCAATGTGAATTCTGCTCCTTGCTGATATCACCTCACCATTCCTCACCACTTGGTACCTGTATTCCAGATATGATTTGATGAGTTGGATGCTGCTAGTCGAAAATTTATAATGCTGGAGTTTACTAAGAAGGATCCCATGGTCGATGCAGTGACCAGTGACCATGGGATTAGGTCACAAAACAAAACTGAGTCATATTGTTTCCTATTAAATGCCTCCGCTACGCCCGAGACAAGATCTAGAATTCCCTTGACAGTGTTCTAAAATAGCAATACACTTCTCCAAAACCTTTGAAATGATGGGAAGGAGAGAAATTGGTCTGTAGTTGTTAGGCACTGACGGATCACCCTTTTTGAAAATTGGCTTTACAACAGCTAACTTAAGACAATCCGGAAAAACACTATTTTTTAAGCATAGGTTTATTAATTTAGTTAAAGGTAATATGATGCAATTTTTTGCTGTTTTGATTAACTTCACATTAAGCCCATAGATATCATAACTCGATTTATTTTTTAGCTCATTAATTTCTTCTCTAACCTCATTAAAAGTGACCTCCCTAAATGCAAAAGTCGGGGCCTCCATAGCTGAAAGGTACTCATTGGGATCCTTGTCAAGTTTAGGGATGTTTTGCACTACAGAGTGGGTAATACCAGAAAAAAAGTGTTAAATCCATTAGATGTTATGCTGGCATTTTCCCTTTCTGATACTGTATTTTTACCCCTAAGGATATTTACTATCTGCCACATTGTTCTAACAGGATTTGATGAGGATTGAATCATACGGTCATTGAAATGTATTTTCACTCCCTAATGCGCCTTCTGTACAGTTTTCTAAAATTTTTATACTCATTCCTAGTTTCAACAAAGTTGTACTGGTGTTGTAGTTCTCCAAGGAAAGCAAGATGGTCTCGCAATGCTCTAAGCTCATTGCTGAACCAATGAATGTTATTAAGGTGGTCAGATTTTACCTTATATATTTTTTCAGGAAAAGCCTGTGTACAAGCACTCTCTAGGGTCCTCATAAAAACATCACACCCTCTCTGAACATCCACATCATGCGTCAGGAAGTCCCATGTCTCCTCACTGAGAATGACATGGAAAACACACAAACCCTGCTGAGTTATGGGTCTGCATACCTTTTGAGCCTCCACAGGGCCAGGCATGCAACTTTCTACCTCACACTCCAAAATCTGGCATATATGATCTGACACATTCACATCAATGACATACCGATGTTACATTTACCTCAGGACTCACTATCATTCGATAGCTTATGAAAACCCAAGATAGGAATGTGCCAACCGTTTTCTTTGATCTCGTGCGGTTTAGATTTTAGAGCCTGTCAAAGTGTCAAAATACCCAACTTTCACTGTCAATATTTGGTAAACAGCTAAAGATAGGTATAGGATATTATACACAAAATGTGTTTAGATTTTTCTAGAGAGTCCAAAAATGTAGTAATATACAGTGTGTTCCATTTAAACAAATATCAAAGTTATTGTGTTCGCGGGAGAAAATTACATAAGATGGCTATTTCAGTTCTTTTTTTTTATAAAAGTACAGGGAAAGTCAAAAAATCGCCTTGTCTAGTCCTCGTTGGATAACCGTGTACATAAAATTACTTAATGCATAATCCATATCCGCAATAAAATTCAAGATTTCTTCAAAGTTTTGTGGCGTGATCATAATTGAAAAATTGGAATGATTAGTACAGGACAGTATTCTGGAAATTGTTATGCATTCCCCCTTCACTCACCACCGGAAAAATTATGTCTTCATTTCAAAAATAAACAAATGCGCTGTGTGGCCACACAAATGAAGATTTAAGATATAACATTTATAAAAATCGCCTTTCATGTTAGTAGCTGCATAATTCAGAGCATCAGGAATCGTTACACCATTAATATTTGTATAGACTCTTGTTGGCTCAATTGTGGTTACAACCATCAAATACTTAATTTATTCTATTATTTATAATAATTTTTATGCTGAATAGAACTGACCTTTTATTATCTTCCGTATACCGAATTTCCCAACCAGGAGGTAGTGGAATCTCGTCAATATCACCAATTTCTTGTCCTTGTGTTCGAGGGTCTTCCCATTGTGTTGTCCGATTCTAATAGAAATAGTAAAAGTTACTCAGTGTCTGTAAAAATGTTTGAATTGCATGTGAAACTTTTGCAATTCATGGCTCTAAGCAATCACATTGAAATTCCAGAATTTTGCTAACTTTCCCAGAGCAAAGTAATTTTCTATGTTTTACTTCAAGCTCAATAGTTAGAACTGTTAATGAGCAATACAACGTTACTAATTTGTTTTTAAATAAAAATATAATTTAGAAAACAACCATTCCTTTTTTAAGTATTTAGGAACTATTAAGAATAAATTTTAAGAACACAATATACAAGTAAATTGAATTACAGCTTCATTTAAATTTTCTGACATGCTATAAGCAATAAGATTTGTCATCAGACGTTATAGCCACTTTCGATCAGCCTACTATGGTTTAAGAGCATAATAATGTTTTTTATGTTTTGTTGGTATGTATCTTGGCTCTAATATTATTGTACTGTGCTTTCATACTGTATCCCTTATAGTGCTGTTGTTGATTGTAAGTAGTTGTTTTCTTTATAGATTATATATTAGTCCAATTATAAATAAGCACATTTTGCCTCTGAAAACTTAAGACACTTTCTCTACTATATTTTAAAATTAATGATGATGTATCTATCTTACATTTTTATTTTAATAAATTCTAAAGTAAACAAGTTTTATCATTTACCACAAATGTCATATATTTAAGACCATTATTACTTAAGTTTGCAAGACGAAATTAAATGTATCTGTTACTATAATTTCAAGATATAACATGAATCTGTAACAATATATAAGATGTGAATTGTCTATAAATGTTATCTTTTTCACATATTTGATATTGTTCATAACTTAACTACATACATTAAGCTAACAATATTGATTTGAAGACTTTATAATTTATTCATGAATAAACTGGCAAAAATCTAATTATCTGTTAGTCGATCGCCACCTTTGTTCAATAGAACATCTATAGCTCTTGTCAAAACATATTTCTTGGTAGAAAATATGCACTATTTATCAAAGAACTATTTTGCCCATGGGTATTATGTCCCCACTCGTATTTATGCTTAAATGGTTACTTGCCTTATGATTTACGAAATAGATACGCCCTTCTGGTTGTACCCTCCTTTCCCACCCAGATGGTAGAGCACCCAAACCATCATCATCCTCAACAGCTGTAGAAACTGCAGACGGACCAGGAGCAGGACCAGCCTGGTATTGTGGATAGAGAAATCGCTGATTACCTAAAAAAAATCGATATTCCAAAATGCATTCCTAGAAATTTGGTTTCGTGTACCTAGACGCGAGTTATGATTCGTTCATTTGAACGCACTAATGCAAGTGAGTGGTCGGCGATTCAATTTCATTGCTAGTATTGCTACACCGCACCGTACTGTAGATTCGTAATTGCCACGATTCATAACTCAAACTCAAAACATGCTTTATTGCCCAAAATACAATGTATTTGCTGACAAAGCTCTATAATCTGCAATGCAGAAGCATCAAATACATGAAAAAACAAGTGGTAATTTCAAAAGGACCCACTAAATAAAATATGACAAAAACAAATAATGGTTAAAAAAAATACTAAACAAAAACAAACCTCACTAAATAAACACATTTTAGATGTGCATACTTATTTGCCCTATCAGTCACTATAATAACTATTGATTCAGGCCAAATGCCAAGATAAACTATACATATCCATGTACATGGTAGCCAAGTCAAGTCAAAAGATTGCTTAAATGTCATAATAACAATACATAGTTATTGACAAAACCATTAAAAAATTGAATTTAAACTTACGAAGAATATAAAGTTCATAAAGGTCTATTAAAATTTAGATTAAAATTAAGCTAAAACTAGATTAGGAGTATAAAACGAGTTCACAAAGCAACAAAAAAGGAGAAAAAAAAAACAAAATGCAACGCAAAAGTGCAAATGGAACAGATAAAAACAAACGAGACAAAACCACATTTAATTTAATGAGTCATAATAAAATTCTGTAAAATTGTAATATGCCTTATCAACCAAAAACTTTTTTGTTTGCCTCCTGAACCCTCTATCACATTGCAGCCTTCTCAGCTTTATAGGAAGATGATTAAAAAGTTTTTTGCCTCCGTATATAACGGAACTTTTAATTTGTTCTGAGTGGGGGATAAGCAATCTGAGAGTATAAGTCTGGCGGGTATTGTAAGGACCATTCAGAGATAACTCGCTTCTATATTTTCTAAAGATTAGACAGACTGTTTCCAAAATAAACAGGCAACACAATGTCAAGATTGCATGTTTCAAAAATAAGGGGCGACAGGAATCACGAACCTTGGCTCCCGATAAATATCGAATTGCTCTTTTTTGCAACACAAAAACTGAATTAAAAAGGTAATCAGAACAAGAGCCCCAAAAACAAACGCCATATTGAAGGTGGGACTCAATTAGAGCAAAGTATGCAGCCCTGGCAATGGAGAAGTCTAAGTTATTAGATATAACCCTCAAGGCACAACAACCAGACGATATTTTACTGCATACATGCAAGATGTGGTTCTCAAATTTAAGCGAGCTGTCAATCGATAAACCCAGGAACTTGTTAAAACTGGGCGCAGCAATAGGTTCATTTTCCAGATAAACGTTCCCCATGACACATTTGAAATTTAAAATGTTGGTTTTCCCTATACTAAAAGTTAATAGATTTGCGTCACACCATCTTTTTATCTTCAACAGATCTGACTGCACATTCTCATTCAATCTGTCAAGATCCGAATCGTGCCAGAGAACGGTCGTGTCATCTGCGAAGATTGTGAACTTTCCCACTATTGAAAGTTGGGGCAGATCGTTAACATAAATCAAGAAAAGTAGTGGCCCCAGTACAGAGCCCTGCGGAACTCCGGTATTGATATTTCGTTCTTCTGAGCTGGTATCATTTAACCTAACCGTCTGCGCACGCCCTGACAAATAGGAATGAAACCACTTCAAGGCCACTCCCCTAAACCCATACACCTCCAGCTTCCACAGCAGTATTCTGTGATCTACGCAATCAAATGCTTTAGACAAATCACAGAAGACCGCTGCGGCAGCCTCACCGGCGTTCAGTTGGTTGAACAGCTGTTCCAAAAAGTTAAAGATGGCGTCACTTGTACCCAATGACTCTCGGAAACCAAACTGATGAGTACTCAACAACCCAAGCCCACTCAAAAACGAAATCATCCTCACCTTGACCAGCCTCTCTACTACCTTAGGCAACAGTGCTATTGGCCGAAAGTTTGATGGACCATTATGATCTCCTCCCTTGTAGAGGGGTACAACCACAGCTTTCTTAAGACAGGTTGGAAAAATTCCTGACAGAAATGAGGTATTTATTGCCTCAGCAAGAGCATGTAGAGCACCAGGAGGCCAGGCCAGAAAAATCCTCAAAGAAAGCCCATCCCAGCCTGATGCATTTTTATTTTTAATGTTTGCAAATGTGCTTTTAACTTCATCTGCTGTAGTGGGAGAAAAAAAGAATGTTTCAGCCACAGCAACATGGTCCATATAGTTCCTGGGGTCGTCTCCTTGTGAAATATTATTGGATAATTTGGCCGCAATATTGCAATAAAATGAATTAAGGTCATTAGCATTTAAGGTATTTGATGTAGTTGTAATAGTATTTTTACCCCTTAAGTCATTGACGATTCTCCAGGATTCTTTCGACTTGTTTGCAGAATTTTTAATTCTATATTGAAAATAAGATTTCTTGGCAAGCCGTATAGTGCTTCTGTAGATCCTGCGGTACTTGTTGAAATATTCTAAGAAATAAGAGTTGTTCATTGAATACTTCCTTATGTAATGAAGAGAACGCATATTTTTCCCAGAAACACGCAAACTCTTTGTGTACCAAGATTTTCGTTTCTTTTTTTTTATATTGACAATAGGAAAAGCCAAATTAAATCTCTCATGTACAAGTGAGTGGAATTGTTCTAATGGGCTGTTGGTTGCCGAAACACTGTTCCAGTCTGTCTGGCTACACAACAATGCAAACTTCCTAAAATTTTTAACAGTATAAAGTCTACCCCGTCTTACATCAGATGCAGAGGCATTAACAGTGACAGGCAGGGAACAAAATATGGCCTATTGATCAGACAACCCGGCATTAATGGTTGTGCATTTAACCTGATCTTGACTGAAATTTGTACATATGTAATCTAAAGTTGAAGAAGATAACGCTGAAAACCGAGTTGGCCCATCCACGTGCATTTCAAGATTAAATGAGCTCAACAGGCCACACAGTGACCGACTGTATCTATCGGATTTGTTCAAGAAATTTACATTCAAATCGCCAGTCAAGACCAAAGTGGCATCAATTGGAATCTCGCTCAACAACATTTCCAACTTTTCTAAAAATAATTCTACGCTACCTAAAGGGGATCTATATATCCCTAAGACATATATATTTAACTTACTACAAAACGCAGCAGAGAATTCGAATTCCCTTTCATTCAATAAGTGATTGAATCTAT
>JAEQML010071212.1:0-16288 GCA_016904865.1 Pissodes strobi | reverse complement strand
ATTAGTAACATTACAATAGGATAAATAAAAATATTTAAATTATTTTGACAAATTTTATTGTTGTTTTTCAAATAACTACTGCCATTTTAATAATAGTTTAATGGAATTCAAAATTTGTATAGGTTATTTTTATAGTAAATACAAGAAAATGATTAAAATAAGCTTATCTAATACGGTACTATAGGAATATGAGTGTTTGCATTAATATCAAAAACTCCATTAGTAACATTACAATATACACAAGCGTTTGGTATGGTTATCTGATATAATGATCTGGAACAAATTATACATTTCAAATCATTAATTGAATATTCCATTTTCCTCTTATAGTGGGTATTAACATGTTTATGAATAGTATTGTTTTTTGTTTGGATGGCTTTGCCCATAGCGCATACAGCCACTACATTTAACTGTAATATTGTAATATTAATGCAATGCACAATATGATTATGCATTGCACAATCTAACACTTTAATAAAGCTCAACAATTCATGTAGATATTCTCATTCATACTCATCTAGAGTCTCAAAAAAATGGAGATCTTCAAAGAAACCAAACAAAACATATAAGACAAGGTCACTCGCTTCACGCCATAGGGTCTATCTAGGCGACTTTGATTACACAAACAAGACCTGGAAAATGGAATAACATATAAGGATCAGTACCAAAGGACTACAAATCCCTAAAGCTTTCTTACACACATTTTCACAAAATTAATAAATAAGTTATAAGTGTTTTTAACATGTCTAATTATGTATATTAACGAGCTAAAATTAATAGGCATTAAAAGTAATTTAGCCAATTCAATCATTAAATAATCTGAAGCATTCATATTGTGCCCACATTCAAAACACCAATATTCCAAATCTTCAATGCAGAAATTATTACAATCACATGTCCAGTGATTGCCCTAAAAAGGGTTACATAAGCACTTCTATTTAAATTCTTAAATTGGATAGATGGTTTGGGTACAAGATTTGGATATGTGCGTGTGTACCTGTTATTGTTATTCATTGCATACTCAGTATCACTCTGTTTCCAAATATTACACACATTATCTTTGATGATTGGAAATACATCATAGAACTCCAAATCAAATATACAATTGTCACTGCAAATGGCTTCTTTAGCATATTCATCCACCCTTTCATTGCCACTAATCCAAATATGACCCCTGTACCAAATTTTGAAAAAAAACTGAGATGAAGTGAAAAACAAAAATAACACAATATATGATCTTCTCTATCCGGGAATGTTGTTACAACTCTGCGTTATGCAGAAACCAACCTCATTATAGTTTTCAAGGAACACCACATTTCCATCTGCATATTCATCTTCTGCATCCGTTTCCATTTCTTCCGGATTGGATGGTTCTGCTTCGATTTGCATAAAATTGTTGACATCATGGTCACCTATAAATTGAAATTTTTCGATGTCTATTGAACCAAAATCACTAACATTTAGAAAGTCCAAAACTCTCTGGATGTTTACATCATCCCTCATATCATCCATTTTGTATTGCTAATATCAAAACTTCTTTTTTCACTGAAAGCAGCACTTATGATTGCCGGACTTAGGAACACAAATTTCTACAAACTGTTCATCTATGGGATTTTTGTTATTTACTTTAATTTTTTCACCACTTGTTTTTTGGAACCACTATTTCTTTTTCGTTGTACAACTTTAGAATTAAAGTTTTGAACCCTAAGCTGCTAGTTTTATAATAACTGTTTAAGTGGGGAATAAAAGCTTAAGGTTACGTACAAAATGTATCAAGGTTATACCAAAGGCAACACCTTGTTTCATGGTGGGAGAATGTCCTCGGTAGGTGGGGTGTTGACCGGTCGATAACCGAGGCGTAATTGAACAAGGTTACATTACAGAGTGAATCAACACCCAGACTTAGGTGTATCTTAATAGTAGAACTAACATTTTACAGGACGGCACAAATTTATTTCCTTATGAGAGAGACTCCTCAAAACCTAACGAGAGAGAGCCCTCACGGAAGCGATAATTGCCTCCTCCGTGAGGACTCACTCTCGTTTATTCACTACTGAGAGAAACCCATAATTAACTTCCTATAGCGTTGACAAAAGCTGCAATGCCATAAGAGACTCGGGAAGTAACCAAAAAAGTGTGGTCTAGAGATAATGCCAAAAATATAACGTTGTAATGACCGGGCTCTTTTTTTATTACCTCTACAAATGAAGCTCGTTTCGGAACTTGAGGGAAAGATTCATTATTTGATCCGTTATTTGCTTCTGCGGGTTTTTCTGTAGCGGGAGATGCCAACTGACTCCTACTACCTGCCAATGACTGCCTACTTCCTGCCAAAGATTGTCTACTGCCCGCCAAAGACTGTCGACTATTCGCCAACGACATCCTGGAGCTAAAAATATGTATGTTGTAGATCGAGAATTCTTACTAAGGGAGAGTAACCAGACACGTGTCGCTCTTTGGGGTCTTTTGTTAACTATTGACGTAAATAGTTGTCTAGAAGTGAACAAACTAACTTTCTATCCTTCCCACACATATCTACTTGGACATTTATTCAATGGGCGTCTGGTGACTCGCCCTGTAAATAAAACGTTTTATTGTAGATATGAAATACCGAAAGCGTGTCAAATATAATGTGCAATAAAAGAGAAGTCTAAGTGTATCTTATTAAGTGAACCCTGTTAAGCCATGCGCAGAAAAGTATTATCCTAAAGCACTATCAGATCTCCATACGTTCAAAGTTGCGACGGAACTTTAACATCGGCATCATAGAACGAATGCAGATATTTGATTGGTTGAAAATGGCATGAAAAAATATGCCAAAATATCAGCACACTAAATTTATTGTATGTTAATAACCCAAAACGAATAACATTTGTTGATTTTAATACTCAATTATGTCTGCTGTTTTAGCACACAACAGCAATGGCATATAGACTAAAGAAACAGGGGAAAGGTACTATTTATTATTATTATTATTATTATTATTATGGATTGGCAACTGTAAGCGGCAGAGCGGATGAAACTGTTACATTATATGAAATGCATCACAGTGCTTTCTGGGACAATGAGAACATTGTCCCAATTCATCATATCACGATCGAGTCGATTTTTAAACTGATTAATGTTGTTGAATTTATAGTCTCCACACTGAGACGATTCCAGTTGTACACCACTTGGTTGGAGATAAGTTTCGACGAAGTAGTTTGGTGCATCTTTCCTTGCAGAGCTTCTGACTGTGGCCTCTCAGTTGTTGATTTTCTGAAAATTGATAGATGTACAGATCCCACTGGTAATGACCACTAATTATTTTGAATGCTTCAATCAAATCACTACGAAGCCTTCTTTGGTATAGTGTTGGTAGCCTCAGCCTCTCAAGTCGCTGTTCGTAAAACAAATCACGCAATGATACAGGGAGTTTCTGTGGTTTAGTCATTCTTCGCTGAACTCTTTCCAGGGCATCACTGTCTTTAACATAATATGGACTCCACACACACTAAGTATATTCTAGTCTTGGTCTTATGTAGGACTTATGTAGCTGGCGGATCATTTCGGGAGACAATTTTTTGAAAGCTCTCCTGCTTTTGGCTAATCCCCAAGTCCTTTTGTTCTTCCACCACGCTGACCTCAGCAGTCGCAGTTAGATAGTGCTACTTTGGGTTATTAGGCCCAAGGTGAAGTATGATGCATTCGAAGTCATTAAGAGGCACTTGTCATGTTAAGGTCCTAGACTTAATGGCCTCAACGTCATGCTGGAGATCATCAGAGTGAGTGGAGCGATTGCAGTAGCAGTGTGTGTCATCTGCAAATGAGTAGATGTTAGTCTTTAGGTTAGTTGGCAGATCGCTGATATAAACCATAAATAACAAAGGTCCCTACACTGATCCCTGAGGAACTCCACTCAGCACATCATAAGCCTGAGAAAAAGCTCTCTACCTATTCTGACATGGAAGGTTCTTCCCTGAAGAAAATCCGCTATAAATGATAATAGCTGGCCTCGTATTCCATAATGGTTTAACTTTTGGAGTAATCGTGTAAATGGTATTTTATCAAAAGCCTTCTCAAAGTTCAAATAAAAAGAAAACGTCAATTGTCATCGGCCAGCGTCCAATCCTGCAGTCTTGACAGCAAATTAGTGAAGGTTGTCCTCCCAGGGAGAAAGCCATGCTGACGCGGAGGAACAGTTCCATTTGCCAGAAAAAAGGGTGTCATTTCCTGAAAAATGATTTTTTCCATAACTTTACACATAGTGCTTGTTAAGTTGATGGGTCTGTAGTTCTGTGGCAATTGCTTGTTCCATTTTTTGGACAGATTACCCTCTCTCAGAATGTTATTCATAATAGTGGAAAGGGGCTTTGAAAGACAGGAGGTACATTTAATGAGATAGATGGAAGGAATCTCATCCTCTTCTAGGCTGGAGGAGGTTTTTAGAGACTTTATAGCTGACTCAACATTTTCAGGTGTGAATGCAATAGTTTCCAATGCCATTTGAGAGAATGTTTGAAGGTGTAAGCTGGGTGGGTTGTTACGATCCTCTAGGGTGAAGACTTGTTGAAACTCCTGTGCAAACATTTCAGCAACAGTATCTTCATCAATCACAGCCCGACTGGTTTGCTCATTTTGAAGGGTAAATCCATTTAATCGGGAGTTGAATGTGCGATTTATATAGGCGTAAAAGTGTTTACTAGCTGAGTACTAAATTATTTCGTACTCCTTTCTTATCTGCTTTATTGGAGATGTAAGAATATTGTTTTGCGAGTTAAGATAGCTTACTTTTGCTTTATTTGATTGATATTTGTATCACAGTTGCCTCTTTTTATTAATGTTTTTAAAAATGTTATTGATGAGCCAGGGTTTTTGAGGATTAACTGTCTTCCTTTTCAATGGTTAATGCTGGATAATATGTTTGCTACAAGGTCATCATACTTAATTTCCCTATTATTCATTTGATGTTGTAAGTCTTCATTGATTGTATCATAGTTTGCAGAATTGAAATTTCGTTTCAATTCCTTTTGTGTCTGCAATAATAACATTGTGGTCACCAAGACCTAGGGGTGGATGTCCTTGAATGTGAAAAAGTAGGTTAGTTTCACTGATCATCACTAAGTCAAGAAGGGATACTTCATTGCCTCGAAATCTGGTATGAAAATTAATAAGTTGATAAGCATTCATCTCTTTGTAATTCATTATAAAATCCATGTTGCAATTATTGTTGGGGTTGACTGTCAAACTATTCCAATCTATCTCTGGATAGTTGAAATGACCTTGGGCGTCGGCAAATCAAATGCTCTTTTTAAAATATTGATAAGTTTGGTATTAATTTCTACTGTTGTTGATAATTTGGCTCGATATATACACGCTACAAGAAAACTTTCTTTATTAATTAATATTTCTATCCAGAGGGACTAGACAGGATTTGGGGCAGCATATTTCCTCAAAATCATAGAATATACTCTATGGCCAGATATCGAATCTTGAACCAGTACACAAACACACCCACCGTCCTGACCATCTCTATCCTTCCGATGTATTGTGTAACCTGGAATTTGTAACATTGAGTCTGGTATCTGATCGTGCAACCAAGTTTCTGTTAAGAGGATTATTGTTGGCTTGTTTGTCATGATATTTGTTTTCCACTCATCAAATTTGGTTGTTATACTGTTAACGTTACTATACTAGAAGGTGATTTCAACTAGAGAAGAGTGATTTAGTTTTTGTCTGCTCTTGGCTTTGAACAGTATTTTTAATTATTCTTGGTATCCTGCTTACATACTTGATGCGGATGTTCTGTTCCCCTTGCCCCTTTCGTTGCTCGTATCCATTTATGGATTTTTTCAGGTATTCTCTTTGATTAGGAGTTCGATCAGTTTTGATGTACACACCAGTGTTATTTAATTGGTTTTTCTACCTGACTATTTGGAGTGCTTCTTCCTTTTGTTGGAAAAGTGACCTTAATTGGTCTTATTATATTTTCTGCATGGAACCCAATTCTTCCAAGTTGTATGTCGCTTTTAATTTTTGAAATCACCTGGTATGCTTTTTGAGAGTCTTTTCCATGCAAATCTTCTTTGTCGTTTGACTTCTACCCCAAATATTAAGATATTGACTGACCTTTTCTCTATTTCTTGCATCTCTAAGATAATTACTTCATGTTCTTTTTCAACTTTTTGTGTTAGGCTGTGTAATTGGTCTTTTAGATTTTTGGTTGCTGCTACAATTTCTGCATAAGTCTGACTGGAAGTCAGAAGCTTTTCGATTTTAACTTTTAGATTAGGCAGTTGCTTAATGGTTGCAATACAATCTGGGCAAAAGAAGAGGACACCACGAGACTGGGTCAGTTTGGGTTTTTATTATTGCTTGTATATCTGATGATGTTAGCACGATCTTTGCATACTGTGTTCTTACAGATATCACAGGGGGGTCCAAATAGATCTTTAATTTCCTTGCTGTTAGTAACATCAATGTGAACACATTTATTTTTATACTTAACAACAAGTAGACATGGTTTTAACGTTAGACTTTCGATTATACTTAAAATGTTTGTTATTTTTCATTTGAGTTCAAATGCACTGTCTTTATTTTTGCTGTTCAATTAAGTACTTTTGTTTTATCATACTATTAATAAACACAATTAAATATTGAAAATTAGTTACACATGTCATTTAAACAATAACATAACCATTTTAGTGACTCTCCTTTGGCAAAATTCGGACTACATTAATAGGATTAAGATCAGTGACTGATTATCAAACATATTCAGAATGTGCGCATATTACACCAACGTCTGTACAAAGATATAGAAGGTGCAGTAAATACTACTAAAAATATATAACGAAAGCTATACGACATTGAGTTTTCAATTTGAACTATATCTAAATAGTTATTGTCCATTATAGCTAATGTACTTAGTGTGCAGTAAATTAATCATGCAAAAACTATGAATAGAATGTTCTACTTGAGTATTATGTATTAATACCTGGATGCAGAAAGCGATGGTAAGCCTTTGGACGTCTTACGTCGGACGCTAGTCATCGCAGCATCAAAAAAATAGAATGAGCAGAAAAATTAACCTTTAATATCTTTCACATGTACTCTTATATTACTAGTAAAACCATCCTAACATTGGTAGAGGTTTTGTCGAACTTGGTATATTACTAATGTTGGGAACCACTGGTAAAGTGGAATACTTTTACGCCACTGTTAGTTTTCTATTTATTTTTTTCTATGAACACACTAAATCATATTGAGATTAGCTTATGAGGAATTTAGCAAGTGTGAAACTAAGACCTTCTGAATATTTGTATTATTGATTCAGAATTTAAAGTACAGTTCATTATTAGATGCAGTAAATTTTTAAAACGATAACGTCCTAGTATTTTGTTCAATCTCTTATTCTAAACAAGAAGTTTATTTCTGGAACTTACGTTTAGAAAATATTCCTGCAAAAACTTCAATAGCTCTATGGACATGCCAGAAAATATTTAGTAAGACTCTGGTCAAACCAAGGTCATACATAAAAGCAGTAAGGTCATAAAATCACTTATGCATCCTCAGTTTGGTGGATTTAAACCATAGGAAAAACAATACCTGTAATGCAACCTGCAATGGCCTACTGTAAGAGCAATTAGCACATGCCCTACACACAGCAGCTCGAACAAATCAAATTGATCCATTAGGATCACTAAATTGAACTCTGTGCTAATTGACACTCTAGAACCAAACATTTCTACCCATTTACAGATAGATGAATTCACCACATTAATATCTAAAAAGCATAATCTACAAATTTGTAAACTAAATGATTAGTTAAAAACGATTTTTTTTTCATAATGTAATGAGAAAATTGTCATTAGGTGATATGAATAGCTTGCATTAATTTGTATGATTTTTAATACTTGTTCTTCTGTGTAGTATGAATATAACTTACGTAGTGGGATGCGTTTTTGTCCCAGAACTTCAAGCAGCAACACAAAAAATTCCATAACAACTCTGAATGTAATATTTAATAGTATGAGTATGCATTTTATGATGATACAAAATATGATGTCATAAAAAATTGAACATTTTGCTAAATATCAAATATACACGTCATCGACTGCCATATATATTTTAAACACTTGAAAAAAATATATTTTTTAAATCATTTAATTGTTGTTGAAATAATATAATTAATGAAAATCGATATAAGTTCTGTTTGATATAGAGACTGATGTTTTAGGTAAAATTTGTTGAGAATGAGGAAATACTTACGTGGTAGGCTGAGTTTTCATTCCAGAGCTTCAAGCAGCATAATAAATAGAAAGTTGATGACATGTGAAAAAGCTATACAATATCGACTGAAAATCTTTACAAACATAAATGTTCATGTAATCCTAAGAAATAGACAAAAACTTACGACGTAACCTTCAAATTAAGATGGGCATACAAATACCATGAAAACTGCTATTTTTGAAATTATTATTATTATTATTATAGGGGTTTTAGACAGTAGGCGGAAAAACCGGTAGACTATTATTAGTCCTTATGTTGGGATTGCTATTAAACTATTATGGCATATTATTAACATAATTATCCAGTCTGTTTTTAAAGATGTTCACATTAGAGGAGATCATGACCTCATCAGGGAGCTGATTCCACTGTTGCACCACTCGATTTGCAAAAAAAATCATTCTAGAAAGTCTGTGACAAAGTTCAGTGGAGAGCTTCAGGGAATGTCCACGCAGATGAGGGTTGGTATTTCTGTGAAAGATTCCGCCATTCTTTGTGGTCCAGATTCAAGATGATTATTCGAATCTCTTAAGACAAAGTTTTGAAGTTTAGATTGAAGTGAGTGGTTTATATATTGATAAAACCTTCTTGGAACCTGCTAGAGGAGACTACTCTCAAAAGTCGACTGAGCTTCTCTTAGTGTTTGGGTGATCTGGTTTTTTAGTGCATTGTATGCCCATAGGTCACAATTATTCTCACAAATACCTCTGTATGTATGTCATGCTTTTCTTTTTTATTTATTAATTTAACATGAGCTCTCGTAATCCACAGCTTTTTAAAGGTCTCTACTTGACGCCGAAGAGGTACATAAACATCTGTCATGTGGGCCACCATCACAACAAATTTATTATAGTAGGTTGTTCTGTTCTTTGGGTCCCATTGGCCAAGGTAACCATTTATGGCATCCTAGTCACCCTTCCAGTAGTTTTTGTGTCTGGGCTGTGGCCACAACAGTAACATGATCAGTCTTACCTATTGGTGGTGCAGCTTTAATTCTTGTCACCAACTTCTCATCTAATACCAGGAACAAGTAGGGGACAGTACTCTCACGAAACCGAGTATTAAAGTCAATCAACTGATGCAGTCTTGATTCCTGGTAGGCCAGTAAAAATTCTTCAGCAGGAGCACTAGTTCATTCACTCTACCAGTGGACCAATCAATTTCAGTATAATTAAAATCACCGTAAATTATTGTTGTGGTAAAAGAATCGTTTAGCCTGTTTAGGATGTCCACAATCAAGTTGTTATCCTCAAACATCCAGGAGGTCGGTACACATCCCACAAGCCTCAGGTCGACAAGAACACTATCCACCACAGTTAGCTCAACATTAAATTCCTCTCGCCTTCGATCAGTGTAGGCTCCACTCCCTCTGATTGCTGATTTCCAGGGATAGTATGCACAACTGGTGGAGTTTTAATTTTGTTGTTTACCCTTTCTCATTTAGATTGGAAACGATATCGGTATAGCTTGGAGCACTAGAGGATGAGTTTTTTAGATCTTGAATGTGCCTTTGCATTTTTACTAGTTCTGTTTTGATATCAGTCATGTTTGATACCTCGTTGGCCAGTATCTTCAGATCCTTGATCTCTGTCTCAATCTATTTTTCGGTTAAGCATAGGCAGAAGCTTTATTGCTTCACTGCAGGTTGTGCAGAAAAAGAACATTGACCTATTTGCTAGCAGAATTGCTCGAATTTCGGTGGATGTTATTTTTGAACAATTTCTGCATATTACATTTTTACAAAAGTCACAGGGACAACCGAAAACCTCGTTATCTAGACACTTTTCCTTACATATGATTGTTAGATTAGATCTGTAATTTTTGTGTTTAATAGTACAATAGTAGCGCTAAGGGTTTGAATTATTCATAAACTGGTTAGGTATGAATGTTTTTTTACATATTTAAATAGTTTTTATCAATTTAATTAGGCTAGTTTTACCAGATTTTTCACAAAATCGCGCACACGAATTTTCCGACACTTGTTTACGTTACGTTACAGATTTATCAGCATAACTATTATTTTATAAAAATATCAAAATTATTTTACAATTATATTTTTCCATTAAAAACTCATATTTCACCAGATTACTAGCGATGACTGGGACTATGATCTTGACTGATATATGAAATAATAATGCTATGTACATTATTGGAAAAGGAAATTACTTACGTGCTGGCCCGAGACCTCGCAATTTTTGATGCAGGTAGTTCAAATGTCTTAACTGATATTGGCTTTCCATCATCATCTAATGGTTGTATTTGACTCTCCCTTACGAACATTCCATGATTTGCAGGACACTTAATTTTTAAAAAATAATAAATATTTATTTCAATCTAGTAAAAAGCAGCTACAAAAATATTCATTCTAATAAATGGTTTAACAGACAGAAGGCAGATCCAGATCTTCAATTTTCAAATTCAAATTCAATTCAAAAAGTGCTTTATTAGTCTAAAATCATAAATTTTGTTGACAAAGCGTAGGTAAATAAAAGCAGATAACATCAACATTCATGGTGCGGCCCCACTTCCAACCATGGCATGGCGGCGATCCAGAGACATAAGTATTCCGGCAATTCCAGGAACACAAACATCCCGTCACCCCAGAATACCCGGCAAGTCGCCGAACCGCACCACAAGTTAACTAAACTTAACTTAACTTAACCTAACTTAAACCACGCTAAACACCCAGAACAATCAAATACAAACAAAGAGACAAGCAATGAAATACAACATGACGTGGTACAATCATTATAATAGATCACCAAGTTCAAAGCTCGGCATAAAAGTTAAGCCAGTAAAAGTAAAGGTCAATAAAATAAAATGGTCAATAAAATAAAATGGTCAATAAAACAAAACAATCAATAAAACAAAAAAGTAAAAAAAAACAAAAATTAAACCTAAAAAATAAGTAACTCACAAACTTGTCAAGCTCAGACTCATTATAATAATCCGTGTCAGAATTTTCTATCCATTATACATTATACAAATGGCAATACACATCTACATGTCAAAGCGTGTCCTGGTAGAATTCAGTCAAAGTGTAATATGCCCTACTCAAAAGTAATTTTTTTAGCAAGCAACGAAAGGTCTCAACGGAATGCACTGTCTTTAAATTGGTTGGTAAATGATTAAAAATTTTTCGACCCTCATAAATTAATGATTTCTTTACTAAAGTAGATTTGGGAATTGGTAAAGGTAAAAGGTGAGCCTGACGCGTCTCTATTTGAGGAGCAGGTCCCTGGAGTGCATTGTGGTTTTTAAAGATAAGGGTTGTCGTCTCTAATATGAAAAGGGAAGTCAGAGTTAAAATCCGTTGAGTCACAAAATGTGGTCTACAAGAATCCCTATGAGTAATGTTAGCAATAAGGCGAACAGCTTTTTTTTGGAGAACAAAAAGCACATTAAGTAGGCCTTGATTTGCAACACCCCAGAATGGTATACCATACCTAAGGTGAGACTCAAACAAAGAGAAGTAAACTGTCCGTGCTAGTTGTGGACCTAATTCTTCCCTCACCACTCGCACAGCAAAACATCCTGATGACAGTCTTCTTCCTAGCATCAACACATGATCTTCAAAACGTAATTCCCGGTCGATTAGAATACCTAGAAACTTGGATACTATAGTTTCTGGCAATGGATCGCCATCCAAGAGTAGCCCAGTAACATCACATTTAAACCCAACTATGTGGGTTTTACTGAGGTTTAAACAGAGACGGTTACAGGCAAACCAGTCCTTAATGATCTTGAGATCACTTGCTATAGTTTGATGTAGCTCCCCAATTTCTCTATTTTTCCACAGGATCGATGTGTCGTCGGCAAAGAGAGTGAATTCTCCAGAAACATTAAGTTCAACGATGTCATTAATATAAAGTAGAAATAAAATTGGCCCCAGAACGGAACCCTGAGGAACTCCACAATTGATGTCCAGAACAGAGGACTTTTTACCAGAGTGCGCAACAGATTGGCATCGACCCTCAAGGTAAGACCTAAACCAGGTGTGTGCAACTCCCCGAAACCCATACCTCTCAAGCTTCAACAGCAGAATTCTGTGATCCACACAGTCAAAAGCCTTGGACAGATCACAGAAAACCGCTGCCGAGACACTACCCTGATTCACACCAAAATAAACACCCTCAAGAAAACTGTAAATTGCATCCTGGGTGCTCCTAGATGTCTGAAATCCAAATTGCCTGACCGTTAATATCTTTAATGATTGAAGATAATTACAAATCCTTTTCTTCACGAGTTTTTCTATGACTTTGGATAGGGTAGGAAGTAAGGAAATTGGGCGATAATTGGAAGGATCATCAGTTTCACCACCCTTGAACAAGGGAACCACCAAAGAAGACTTTAAACAAGCAGGAAATGCACCCTCAACCCAAGAATTATTGACAGCAACGGACAGCGCTTCCAGAGCCGCATCAGGTAGCCGCAAAAGCACTTTCGGGGAGATTTTATCTTCACCACTAGACTTTTTGTCCCTTATTTCAGATATAGTTGTCCTAATTTCATGCATGTTTGTATCATAAAAAGCAAATGTACCAGTGGTGTTATCAACATTCTTAAGAAAAGACAAAGGGTCTGAAGGGGATGCCAGGTTTTGGGTTAAATTATTCGCTACATTGCAATAAAATGTATTCAAGTGGTCTGGATCAATATTTGGACTGTTTTTGACTGAGTTCTTGCGAAAATCATTAACCATGGACCAGCTTTCTTTTTGCCTATTCTTAGCCTCAAAAAGCCTCTTATTATAGTACACCCTTTTTGCAGATTTAATGAGCTTCCTATAGACACTACGATAAGCATTACAATAGTCAAGAAAACTTTGATCATTACTGAATTTTTTTAAGTAGTTTAAGGAGCGTAAATTATTCCCTGATGTTCTTAAACCTTTAGTAAGCCAAAGCTTAGGCTTCTTGTTTTTCTTCTTAACTAGTTGTATGGGAAATGCCAAATTAAATACATCGCATAACATATTGTAAAAATTAGCAATAGGATCAAAACTGAAATTCACATTTTGCCAATCTACTCCATCACACAAGGAACAGAACCTATTAAAATTACGAGAACTGAACACTCTACCAGGACTACGTCTGGATTGCTGCCTTGCAATTCTTGGGAGTTTTACAGTGCAACTGACCGCCTCATGATCAGAGATGCCCGCATTCAAAATTGAGCAGGATACTTCCTCATAATTTGAACAACAATAGTCAATCAAAGTTGAACAACCATCTGTGATCCGAGTCGGCCCATTAACATGCATATTTAGTCCATATGTCACAAGCATATTTGCAAGCAGGTTAGTAGTTACAGAATCTCTGTCATTAAAATTAATATTAAAGTCACCGGCCAAGATAATTTTTGAAGAAGACGGAATAGTGGATAGAATCAAATCCAGGCGTTCAAAAAACTCTTTTATTACTCCTGAAGGAGAACGATACAAACAAATAATATATAATCTAAGCCGCTTGCAAAAGCATACCGTGAATTCAAATGTCTTCTCTTCTATTAGATGATTATACTTATCAATTCCCACAAAAGAGCCGCTAAGGTGCGAAGATTTTCTTAAGAGTATAAGTGTCCCACCATGCAAAAAATTTTCTCTACACACTATACTCACTAACTCATACTCTGGTATACAAAAACATTCACCTGGCTTTAACCAGTGCTCATTAATCAATATTATGTCAGGAAAACCAATGCTATCCAAAAACACATAAAAAGTATCACATTTATTTCGTAAGGATTGTATATTTAGTAAAATAAGTGAAATTATTGAAGAATCTTCGATTGTTAAGTTTAGTTTACTAGAAGCCCCCTGAGGAGGAGGCCTGGCTATAAAAAATTCGTATTAGTACTTTTATTTATAAGATCATCATCAACTACCTTGCTACTTTCCTCTTTACTATCATTTTCCTTTTGTGACATATTTGAATCTGTAGACTGATTATTAGATGTGTTAATATGGTGAGTTATTTCAGGAACTGAAGTTGTTTTAATAAATGTTAGGTTTTTCTGCTTAAAAATATTATTTGATGCCACTAAATTTAGGATAATGTTGCTAAGTCTTCTGAGATTAATTCTAGTTTTTGGAAACATATTACAATCAACAAAATGGACAACATTTTCAGACTTAGAATTAAAACTATCTATCATATACTTAAGCCTAGAGTTATATTTAAATATTGCTAAATCAGTCTTATAACTAAATGTATTGTAAGGCTCTAGATAAGGAACCGAAACTACTATAAAATTGGTATGAGAACAGTTCTCAATTTTTTTTAAAATGACCTGAATATTAGGAACCTTTTTATGAAAAAAATCATTGGAACCCGCCATCAGTAGAACATAATCATTAATACTAAATGTTTTAGTTAAGTTTTCAATATTTCCAAGGACATCATTAAAGCATGCACCCGGTTTAATAATGTGTTCAAGGATTAAACTTTTGTCATTGCTTAAGGGATGAAAGAGAGATCTTCCCTGGTTGTCAGATAAGAAGAGCAAATGATTGTTTTCAACTTTGCATGGTAATAAACTACAATTTAAGCTATCCTCAGTCATACTGTCAGCAGTAACCCGAGGGCCATTGTCAAGGTGATCGCTGACATGTGATTTATCAGTTCTATGGGAAGAGGCCAGCAGCAATTCCTCCCCTAGAGAGAGACTTGGTGACAAGGGTGTAGCAGAATTTGGTAAATTCTCGGGTTCAACAGGAGTGGCTTCAGTGGATGTCAGGTTTGGCTGGAGTGAAAGTCCGGAAAGCTCTTTTTTTAGCTCAGTGATCTCAGTAGAATAACACCAGTTATTCATTTCAAGAACTCGGATAGTAGAGATCATATTTTTATTTAAAGCATTGAGATCCTCAATCTCTTTCTTATACTCAGAGATAGTGCTAGATTTGTTGTCAAGTTCTCTTTTCAGAAGTTTCATTTGATTCTCCAACTGGTCCATGTTAAGTTTAAATGAAACAATTTGAGATGCTTTCTCTTCTAGGGAGTCCACTAGTTTCTTCTCTGCTGCCAAGGCATCACCCTCAAACTCTTGAGTTCTTCGACGTTGTTTTTTATTTATTGATTTCAAACTTTGTATTTTTAATTCTAGTTCCCCAATTGATTTTTGCAATTCAGAGATCACACTATCCTTGTCAGTCAAGCGAAGTTCGAACTCTTCAGTGTTTGCCTTTAATTTTGAATCATGGCTAAGTTGCTTTAGTTTCTCCAATTCGTCCAAAGCAATGCTTAATCTGTTGTTAGGGTCATTATCCATGTCGATGCATTTTAGAGAGCATAATATTTTTTGCTCACTAAGTTTAATATGGTGTTTAAAATCTCTATTAAGGCAACTTTGATGCAAAAGATTACAGCAGCCTACACATATATAATAACTATACTGTTTTGTGGTGCAGCATCTAAAGTTATGTTTAACACTATCCATTATAAATGATTTTTAAAAATCAAACAATTTTTAAAAATCAAACAAGAGCATATATAAAAATTCTGGTCAAATTGAGTCACCTTCCCCAGCTTTACACTTCTTGCAGTTTGTTTCCATATCTCATTCCAAAATCATCCCAGTACCAATGCCAGCACTATACAAACGGACGAGTTTGTTTACTTGAAATTACACATACCCAACATAAATATTTGATATGGTGTAGAATTTTTTATCAGCGGATAGAAAGGAATTCCTTTTGTTAACAGTTTTTGCGTGTTATTCGACATATAAATATACACAAAGACACTACTGGTTTTTCCCGATTTTCACTGTAAATTCATTATATATAAGGTCCATTTTTTCTTCGAAAAACTGGCGGCATTAAACTACATATGTTGATAAAAACAAAAACAATTAATTCAAATTTAAAACCACTAAAAAAAACAAATTTTATCAGAACAGATATGCTCTCTGGCTCTCTACAATAACAGTTTTAATTACTATCTATTTACTCTATATAGTTCGTACCGGTATTCAAAATACAGGTTAAGGACCTACCTTAAAATATTCAACTCCTTGTACAGTA
>JAEQML010071211.1:0-16288 GCA_016904865.1 Pissodes strobi | reverse complement strand
AAAAAAAATCCGGTTAAAGTTCACGACAGCCGGAGAAAAATGATATCACAAATATCAAACGTTTTTATCGTCCATTGTGTTTGGTGTAAACAACGTGTTGTTTCCAGCAGAACCTGTGTTCGCAAAAGTATCTTCCTCGTTTTAAAGTCATTAAATAACGATTATCACACAAGACGGGAAGAACACAGAAGCAAAGCACCACCGATAACACACCGTACGAAGAAACAACAATTTTTGATGCCTTGAAACAGTCAAAAACAACGAAAAAGCCAGGAGTTAATCCTGCACGCGTGTATCAATCTCAACGAAAAAAATTAGTTTTATGTGTAGATGACACTCTAACTTGCCTACCAACAAACAAGATTGACTACACTGTGAATATCTTCAACAGTATAAATCAGCACCTACAATTCACCATTGAAAGGGAAATAAATTGTTGCATACCCTTTTTGGATATCTTGATCATAAATGAAAATCAAAAGGTTGTTTTAGACGTACATAAGAAACCATCCAGTTCCGACAGAATCTTGAACTATAAATCAGCACACCCCATCAGCACACCCCCTGTACCAAAAAATTAACATAGTTAAACAGCTAAAAACAAAGATTTATACACTTTCAAACAAAAAGTTTTGGACCAAAAATATCTTAAATCTAAAAGAGATCTTAAGAGTAAACAATTATCATAATGTTCTGATTAATCAAATTCTCAATCACACCTACAAATCAATTGCCTGATAACAGTGGTACACTAACACAACCACAAGATAACAAAAAATATTTTAAGATCCCATATCTAAAAAATCTTTCAGAACCATTGTCTCAAAAATTGACCACAAACAGTTGTAAGTTGTAAAATTGCCTTTTATAACGCAAATAGGACTGGCAATATTTTTTCCAAAACTAAAGATAAAGACCCTCTTGACACTATGGATCGAACAATGTGATATATAAAGTTCCGTGTGGTGGTTGCCAAGATTGTTATATAGGTCACACGTCTCAATTAGTAGGTAAACGTTTATAAAAGAGATTGCAATATCACACATTTAGATAATCCAAAAACAGCGCTTGCTTTTCGTCATTTTAAAGATGGCCACAAATTTGATTTCAAAAACACGGAAATCCTAGCCGTGGAACCTAACACTAAAAAACGGTTGTTTTTGGAGATGGCAGGAAAATAAAAATACAGTAAATTTTAATACGGACGTACAAAACTTAAATAAATATATAAATATAATAATGAACTTAACGTAAATTGTTGAAAGCCCCCTATATATAATAACAATAGTTCCTTCCCTTCCTCGTATGCATGAATATATTTATTAGATATAATTTATTAAATTCAACACATAGTTTTCATTCTACCTTGACTTGGCACAAGAGAGTGGTCCCTTTACGTTTGTTTTTGTTTTCATTGTTATTAGTTTTAACAGTGTTGAACACTCTATTCCAATATGATTTTCAATAATAATTGTATCAAACTAGATTACTGAGTACTTTTCACGTTTTACTATTAACGATACTTTTCCATCAAGAACGAATTTCACAAGTTTACGTTGTAATAATTTTTTCTGTCAATTTTGTTGCTTGTTTTATTTTCTAAAATAATTACATTGTACGTAACGGTGTAGTTCAACACTTTTTTAATTTTTTAGTTTTGAAGAACTGTTGTTCTCTTTTTAATTTGCGTAAGTGTCAAATTTTATATTATTATTAATATCACCATAATTTGTTTTGCTGATTTAAGAACACATGACACTATAATATCCTTTGTTTTTATTTTAGCTCTGATGATGACACAAACCTAATTTTCTTTTAAATGAACTTTGAATATTGAGCCAATTTTGTCTAGCCGAAGACGCCTGATTAAATTTAATCAAATTCTAAAATTCAGTTAAATCCGTTTGATCTAGAACAAATCAGAGTTCGGATTAAATTTTGAACTTTTAATTGACTGACGCAATAACGTTGTAGGTCGCACTACTTCTTTTATTATTCTCAATTTTACACGATTTCTGGCTTACGTTGAATATCCGTAGATCAGGTAACTACTATTGTTGATACCGCCTAGTAGACTTTGCGTTATTCTTAATTTTTATTATAACCTTTGATAAATTTATTTTATATTTAAACAAACGGTTCATTATTCTTGTCCTACCGGTAACTTGACCAGGGATTACTTATGCTTAAGTTGACATGCGTTAAGGTCTGTAGTTGATTGGTTGCTACAATAACGCCATGTCTAACTAGTTTTTTTTGCATATTGTTTTTGCGGCGGTTACCAACGTATCTTAACTGATACCCAGATAGACATAGTTAGTTAGTAATACGGCCCTGTAACGAATCATGATTTGACGCCCGTTAATTAGCCATAGATTAAGTGATTGCTCGAGTTATTTGAATTTACCTATAACGAGTAGAGATTTCCAGCATCGCTGGCCTTCATCATATTTTACTGACGTTGTTTTTTATTAAGGCTTAAAGCGATCATCATTAATTACAATTGAATATTTCGGAGTTTGTTTAGATTAAGCGTGTGATTTATTTCACCAAGTAAAGCCTACTATTTCTCGTTGAAATACAGTGTTACCATAAAATTTATCAGCTAGAATTACCGGTCATTTTCTCATTATTATTATTTCTTTTTATGATCAGCTGTGATATTTCCTTTAACAGTAATAAACCGATCCTTTGTTTGTCTATTTACCTGTTTCATTTAACTCTTAATTAATATTCCAAATGAGAGGCCCGCTGAAGTAAGTATCTGATTGTTTATTATTTGCGCTCAATAATTGAAACGTTCTTGATTTACTTTTGATTAATATTTTAGTATTTGTTTATCGCTGACTTTAGTTTTTTTCGTTTAATATTTGGGTACCTGCTTATTACCGACTTTGATTTTTGGTTTATTTTTGGGTAATTATTTTTCCATTATTAATACTGATAAATTGCCGGTATATATAACTGACCTAATTTTCTAACTTATTTTTGTTGTTTTATTGATCGGTTTTCTTGATAGGAAAAAAATAAAAAAAAATTCCGGTATCCTTTTATTTTGTCGCGAAGCTTAAGCTAAAACGAGTTCCATATTTCAACTTTGGGGTATTTCTCGCTTGTGCTGTCTACAAGCCCGTGGCGCCTTAAATAAATCAACCCACCCCTACTCTCTAACATTTGAACTAGGGTCTAATTTATACGCTCGGCGACAACTCATTTTAGCCTACGCATCGACATACGTAAATTCATTCAATTTCTAATTTTAAATTCTCAAAATTAAAAGTTTGCTTTCGATTTGAGATTATTCACTCCCAGTTCCTTTTAAGCTGGAGTGAATGTTTTGCGCTCATTAGAAGGACAGAAAGAGCGTAATACGTTCGAATCCAAGAAACTAAAACCAATGGAATTCAGAATAAACCAGAAGTTTAACAATAGGACACAATTTCTCCAAAACTATTTACATATATATTGCGATAATATAGGCAACCATATTTTCGCTAATTCTTGGTAGTTTTCGAAAAACGTAAACATCATTACATTTTTCAAATCAATCAATATTTCAATAAAAACCTATTCAAGTAAACATCAACATAAAAATAACGATCCCACTGATAACACATCTGACAATGAATTACCGAGTGAAATATAAATACAGGGGGACTCTAATAAGTTGGATTTTAGTTGTCTCGGCTCTTGAAAAATCAGTGTACTTCAAAGGCCATGACCGAGACTTCCGCGGACTTTCTTCACTAATCTTCGCGATTTTTTCTTTAACTGATTTATGAAATTCAAAAGGCTTATGGGCATTTTAAAAATATTTTTTAATTTAATTAATCAAAAAGTAGACTTACTTATGAGGCAGATATTCGAGTTCTTAGAAAGCATACCAAAGCATTAATTAATCCACAATAATCTTCTAAAATAATATGATTTCTCATCTAATGATTGTAATAAGATCGGAAGAAAATTACTCGGAAAAATTGGACAAATTCGAATATCTAAACCAACCTGTGAGGACAGAAAATGAGACTCGACATTTCTTGTGTGTTTAACTGTGCCTTTTTTAACATCGTCAGGTAACAAATCTGTAAATATCCATCCGACTCTTCTAAGACCTAGATTAGCTGCTATTTGGTTCACTACAGTCTCTTTTTCGTCTGGTAGCAGACGGATAGAATCACGGGAGCTTTCCTGAGGAGGCTCGTAGATTGCCACTACATTTGCTCTGATTCCTGAAACATATGAAATAAATAGATCAGATATATTTTGTCAGTACACCCAACACGTTGTCTCCAAAACACGTTTTAAATGCAACTTGAAGAAACAGACATATACTTAGGTGTTATTTTTTACACTGTTTTATTTACGGATTGCAATTAATTCTGGGATATACTCGTATTATACAGGATGTTAATTAAGTATGTGCAATAAATTTAAGGGATAATTGTTTGAGTGATCCGTTTAAAAAAAAATCGGGTTTTCGTAAATATCTTAAATATCCTTCAGCCGATTTTGTTGAAATTTGGCAGTTATATTTGAAGTGATAAGAGAATAATTTAGCCCTAACTAGATTAAATTTATTGAGCCCAGTGGCGTCCAGGGCGACACCTTAACGAATATTATTAATAAAACAAAAGTAAGCCACCGGATTTTTTGTAAGTTCTATAATTTTTTCGCATTAAGCAAGTAAAAATACAAATTTTTTTGGCAAAACAATGAGAGACGTCATGGGTTTACGCCGTAATTAATTCTGACCACCTATTTCATGGACTCTCAGTGTATCTTTCTCTTCGCCTTCAAGCTTAGCATAGCTTTGTTTCTTTCTATAGCTGTTGCAACACATTATATTATTATGTTTTATTTTATTTTGATTTTTATTATAAATCTTCTCGTTAGGTGTCAATGTGCCATATTGTTATCTGTTTTTATTAAAGAATTAATAAATTTATGTGTTACATATTAAAGTACCTAGTAAATAGGGAAGAAATATAGAATTTTTTTTGTTATTTTTTTAAAGGGAAATCAAATTAGAATAGACAGCACAATGGATACAAGTTCAAAGAGCGAAATTGACCTCTTGTTTCTTTTAGGTTTCAAAATAGACCGAAGTACATTAATAATAATAAGCTTTATTTTAAATTGTGTTACAATATAAATTACAAAAAATCAGCAATAAACATTAAACACAAAGGATACAGCGTCAAAAACAGTGACTACACTAAGTTTAAGTTTAATTGTATCTATTAATGTCCAGACAAAAAATCATCAATTGAATACGGCTCTAATTCAGCTAGTAACTTTCTAACTACAGTCTTAAACAATTTAACATTACTAATACATTTAATTTGGTTTGGCAGGTGGTTGAACAATTTGAGACACATATAATAGTATAATTCTCTCTGTCATTGCCGAACGGTGAATTGGGTAATCAACATTTAGTGTTCTTGTGTTGTATGTATGAAATACTTGTACGATTTAAAAAAAAGAATAACAGTGATTCGTGGATGTATAGAGCATATATCGTTAATAGACCCTCGGACCTAAGAACTCCCCTACAGCTTTCCCTAAATTGTATTTTCTTAATACATCTAATCAGCCGTTTTTGAACCACAAATAGATTCTGCATTTGACTATTTTTACCCCAAAAAATAATTCCATATTTCAGCGCGGATTGAAAGCTTGCAAAGTTCATTATTTTTTGTATTTTTTCATCCATATACCTGCCAATGACTCTAATTCCATAGCATATCGAGTTTAATCTATTTAACAAAATACTGATATGATCAGACTAGTCAAGAAATTAATCGATGTGTAAAGCCAAGAATTTAGAATTTTAAACTGGGCGGTTTCTGAATCCTACAAAGCTTAGTTCTAAACATTATTATATTAGATTTTTCTTTATTAAGCAAAAGTTTATTTTCAGTAAAACGGTTATTTGCTTTATTAAAAACTTTGCTGCTTTTATATGTCAAATCAGCAACATTTTCGCCTCCAACCAGTAAATTTGTATCATCAGCATAACTTACTATAGATTCATTACTGTCATCCACTATGGAATTCACAAAGATAACAAACAAAATGTGTCCGAGTATGCTGCCTTGAGCAATTCCTAGTTTATTCTCTAAAATATCCGAAAAATGGCTTTGGCCATCCCTGACAATTTTTACACTTTGCCTCCTATCCGACAAATAAGACTCAAGAAGTTCAAGAGCATGTCCTTGTACACCATAACTCCTTGTCAACACAATCATAAGCTATTGATAAATCCAAACAAATACCAAGGGTCATTCCATTTTCTTCTAACTTTTCTAAAATCATTTTAGTAAATTGAAAAATTGCAGTTTCTGCTGATTCTGATTTACCACATGTATAACCGTGCTGGTGTATGTTGAACAAATTACACTCTTTAAAGAAATCCATCAATCTTTCACACATGGCCAACTCAAACAGCTTTGAAAAACCTGGCAAGAGACTTATTGGTCCATAATTTCCAATTATTTCTGGATCACCCTCTTGGTGGTGGTTATGGCTTTATTAATGCTATCTTAAGCTTTTTTGAAAAGTACCTTGTACTAGCTGTTCACCAAAAAGCAGAGAACATTTTTGATGTGAGGTATTGTTATTTTTACTATTCTAGTGGGTATTTCATCAATGCCATTGCTTTGTTGGTTTTTTATCTTATTACTCAAACTACAGATTTCAGCTGCTGTTACTGGTCTTAGGAACATAGATTTATTATTTACAGTGATTTTACACTGAAATGGTCAGTCATCATCATCATCTGTGATACTATGGACAACATGTACTCATTACACTGATTTGCTATTTCCTTAGGATCACCAATGATTTGAACGTCATTATTTTTATCATTTTTACCAAGTACTTCGTTACATATTGTCCACATGCACTTTGTTTTATTGTCGGAGTTTCTTATTCTAAAACTATATTGCTCGGATCTTGCTGCTCTTAATAAATTGTCATATTCCTTCTTTACAACTGTGTATTCTGTTTTAAATGCATTAAAATGTCTAGACAATGTCAATAAAACATCTAACCTTTTTTTACATTCCCTAATATTATCATTTTCATTATATATGTGTTTTTGTTTTGATTATTATACACCTATTTTAAGGAAAAGCACTGATAAGAAATTCTGCTGAAAAGATTCATAAATACACTTCACTGCTTCTTGACATCATCTCTATCACTTGCGAAGACATCATTCCAGTCTTGTTCTTTTAGACATAATATAAAATGTTGCTTACTTTCTTCCGAACAAATTATTTTGTACTGTGGTTTTTTAAAGCTACCTGAAAACTCTTTTAAATCCAGAACAATTTTCTGAGCAGTATGATCCGATATAAAAGTGTCTAAAACATATTTAAAATTAACAAATATATTGTCTATACAGCTAGCTGATAGTAGTGTTATTCTTGTATTTTCAAAAATAGTGAAAATCAGAGCAAATGATGTCATTAAAGAGAAAATTTGTCTTATTGTCATTTATTTTTCAATAGTTCTATATTAAAATCGCCTATAATAACAATGTTTTTATTTTCAGGGGAAACCGTAGACAGTATATTTTCCAAACAATTTAAAAATATATCTATATTACCTTGGGGCGGTCTGTACACAGATAATACTAATAGTTTTTCTCTATTGAGGTTACATTCTACACATTCAAAAACATTTTTTATAGATACCTTATTGCACTGTTTATGCACATATACAGCACTACTACCATGTTCACCACGCTCTCGACAAAAGAAACTTCCTAATATAAAATTGTCTAATGCTAGATATTTAAGTTCAACACAGCTTTTCCAAGGCTCCGTAACACCTACTATAACACAGTCCGGATTATTGTTTAGCATATTGTTCACATCATCAAAAGAATTCCCCAAGGATTGTACTTTTTGATGTAGTAAACTATAGGTTTTAAAAGAGTTTTGACTGTTTTTACTTATTAATATATTTTTTCTAGATTCATTTGTTATAGTCACTTTTTCAATAAAAAATCTTGGTAAACTATATTGTTTCTATAAGCATTTAATCGTCAGGGCAACTTGGGTCTCTAGCTGTATGATTTAGTTCTTCTGTTTTTAGTTTTGAACAGTTGAGGCACTTGTAATTTTCTTGGCTGCAATCCTTTCCAATATGTTCCTCTCCACATTTATGGCAGCATTATTTTTCGGAGCAGTACTTTGATACCTGAATACTTAAAGCATAAACCTAACTACTCCGAATAGACGCTCAGTGGGCATAGGCTATAGTAAAATGCTACAATTGTATCGAGAGATGGCGCCACCATTATTACGAATTAAATTTTATCGTATTTCGTCGCTTGCCAAACAACGGCCAAACGCTTTTCAGAACTCGGGTCGCTCGCGCTGTTGCCAAATTTAAATGTACTTTAAATTGATTATGTATAATAATGAAACATGAAAAGAGGCTTCTATTTTATTTCGGTTATTTACCTATTATTTTAAATGTCGCAGGACCGGAGTTTTTTTATTTACAGTTTGTGGTTTTTTACTTTTTAGTAACAATTAGTAATTACCTAGGTATTGTTATTATTGTTAGTACGTACCTATATAGGTATGATAATAGGTATAAACATACTTTTTTTTAGTTATTTAGGCGTACCTACCTATTATAGGAACTTAGCATAACATGTCCTATAATATCATTATATTAATGATGTGTAAAATTATTAAAAATCTTGTACCTAGTACCATAAACCTAACTATGGGGCGTAGTTAGGTTTATGCCACTACTACACTGCAATATATGAAATCTAAAATAATTGGTACCTAGGTAGATACCTATCAAATCTGACCCCGGATCCGGAACACTAAAACCATTAAATAACTAATATTCAGCAATACAATTATCACCCTTATTTCGTAAAAACATATAAAAACGCTCTCTTTCATCTTGCGAATTTTCATCAAAAACTGTTTCACGGAAAACTGCGCGGTCCGTCGCGATGTATATGAACTAAGGTAAGACCTACGTGCCTGCTCGATCCTCCAGCAAAAACCGCGTGGCGCCCTGCACGGCGCGCGTAGCTAAATTTTGCAAATAATAGCGATTGCAGCAACGCAGCAACTAGTTAGGTTTATGGGTGGATCAAGTGTTTGCGGAGCTCTCACAATTCATATGACATTAACTATTATTCTCCTATTTTTGACTAAAATATTATGATATTATATTTGTTTTCAACATGTCAGGCATCACCTGTTGTTTTTATAACTGCAATAATAATCGAAGAAATCACAGGATTAAATTATTTCGAATTCCCCTAAAGAACTTGGAACTTTGCAAAAAATGGATTTTAAATAGTGGTAAGAATAAAACTTTCAATGAACCTTGACGTTAATCTGAAGGAATAAAACTGGGGATTAATCACGAACTTTATCGAAACCTATAATAGTGGGCATAATACTTCGGGCCGTTTCATACCGATGTTTCAAATTTGAGATATGACGTCATCGACTATTTTTTAATGAAAGCCCTTTTTTACTATTCTTTTAAAGGGCATAATAAAGTTTCAGTACGGCAGATAGTAATCGACGTGTGCTAGCATAGTTTAGTTATCGAAAAAAATATCTCTCCTTTACTCAATTTATTCCAAAGTTAGAGACTCGCACTGTATACTTACGAGCCGCCACTGCCCATTACTATACAGGGTGTTCGTTAATGACATGCTAATATTTAAAAGGTTGATTCTTGGATACATTTTAGGAAAAAAAATTCTCATGAATGTATGCCCTAAACAACTTAACTTTTAGATACAAAGGGAGGTAAAGTTTAAAAAAAAAAACATTTTTTTTATATAATAAGTGCGATACTATTGTAGATATCTTTATGAAATTGGGGACACGTCTTTTAGGCATCAAGATGTATTTTCTGTAGTACAGACAGTTTTTTTTTTCAGTGGCGTCCGTACCAGTTTTGCATTGAATATTTTTGAAGAAAAAAATGGTACGCACCTTTATCTTAGAATAAAAATCATTTTTGAAATCCACATACATTTCTAAACAAATTTGATCAGTTGATGTTTTTAAGTCCGATGCAAGGCTTTTGCCCGTGTGTCGGACTAAAAAAAACAAGTGATCAAATATTTTCCTTAAAAAATAAAGATTTCAAAATTATATATATTTTTTATTTTAAGAAAAGTCGGTGGCGTGCCACTGCTTGTCTAATATGTAATAGTTTTGCCAGAAAACTTCCACAGGCTACTGATGAAGACTTCCACAGGCTACTGATGAAATAACTCCGGATTTCTCCTGCGACTTTTAGTAGCAATTCAACGCAGGAGAAATCCGGAAGGGTCTAAGAATTATTTTTGTTGACCTCTATATATCTCAAAAGTTAAGACGTTATGAAGTTTTTTCTTAAAACGGGTCCAAGAATCACCTCCTTAAATATTAGCGTGTCATTAAGGAACCACCCTGTATAAATAACTTTATATTGTAGGAAATCAGAAGTTACTTAGTTTACCAAAGGAAGAAATCTACCGCAATTATGTATGCGAAGGCATTTTTTGGAAACGGATTTTTAAAACAGCAATCAATTAGACTCCTCCGCACCTTCTACGCCAAAACGATTTAAAAGACCAGCTCAAAAAATAAATAACTACCACTGATTTTTTTGAAAACGCAAATTAAATGCCGCAAGCTTGCAGAATTAAGACAAAAAAACATCAGATTGAACACAAAAATTAAAAGCCAAAAGGTCAATGTCCCCTCATTGCTCATTACAGCTCAGCAATGGCTTGTTTGTCACTAGCAGCAAAAAGTTTTGTGGGGATACAGTTTCGCGGTAAAAGGCGCGGGAGAAAGATTTCCTTTATTATAAATCTCCCTCAGTTTGCCGCCTTTTAAAGCGGCAAGGTTTAATTCTCCCCAGTGTTTCTAGTATAAGAGGTTGGATTGGAGAATGCATCTTTAAAACGGGAATCGACAAAACTGTCTTAAATCACCTTCAAAAAAATATTCTACCATGTCTAGTGGAGAACGGAAATGTATTTTGGCTTTTGCCGAAATGTCGATTAAAAAAGACTTGGAATATTCCAAAAAAATAGAAATTATTGGGGGTTCCGAGGGTCTTAGTCCTTTAGGACGTCTTCCGAAACATGCTAAACAAGTTTTAATTTTTTCTATTCAAGGCTTGCATTACAAATGGAAATTGCCTTTGGCATATTTTGTTTTCGGGACCTCGGTAAAAGGCGAAAAATTTAAATCTTCAATTTTGTACGCCCTCGATAATTTAAATGCTGTTATATTTCTTCGAAAGGCAATCGTTTGTGATCAGGATTCAAACAATACAAAAGCTTTTAGTTTGTTAGGAATAAGTGCTGAAACGCCATTTTTCCTTTATCAGAAACACAACGTTTTTGGGTTATTTGATGTACCTCATTTATTCAAAAATATCCGGTATAACTTGCTATAGAATAATTTTACCTTGTTCGAGAACATTATAAGTTTTGATCATATTAAAAGAGTGTTTGCAATAGATCAGTCTTCGAATACGGCACGAGCCATGCCAAAGCTTTCTCAGAAACATATTAACCCAAATGATTTCGAAAAAATGTCCTTTAAATTAGCCTTACAGGTTCTGTCGCACACTTTGCTGCAGCGGTAAAACATGTGTCAAAAACGGGCAAATCCATGCGGATGGAATTGATACTGCCAATTTTTTGGAAGATATGAATCATTTATTTGATTCTTTAAATAGTGAACGGAACTATTCAAAAAATCCTTACGGTTGTGCTTTGTCAGACAAAAATACCATAATATTCCAAATTTTTAAAAAAGGCTTGGATATTTTTCAAAATTAAAAAACTCGAAGGCAGAAAGGCCGTCTTGTTTTGCTGGTATGATTCAAACCATCAATGCAATACATCCCTTATTTGAATCGGAGAAATCAAGAAAAAAATCGGTTTTTCTTTTAACTAACAGATTAAATCAGGACTTCCTGGAAAATTTCTTTTCGACTATTATGCAACATGGTGGATGGAATATAAATCCCAGTGTAGATATGTTTCGAAAATGCTATTCGATCCAATTTGTAACGAGTTTTCTAAAAGCTCGCTAGGCAAATTGTGAAAACGATAATGACGAGCAACTAAAAATTGCATAACAAAAAAAAAATCACACAAAGACTCATCAGGCTTAATTTACAATTTTTAATTAAGGTCTTTTATATCTTAACAAATTCAGAATTCAAAATTCAAATTTAAAACTCAAAATACAATTTTATTCATGCCATAATGTACATAACAATGCCGATTGCAAATTTTAATTTCTTAACCCAAAATTCGACAGCATTCACTGTTCTCCACTACTGGGTGGTCCTTTTACTCACTTTCCAGGTAACACTGATGATGGCACCGGCCGAAAGCGCTTTGTTAGGCTAATTTAGAGGTCCTTTTGGACTAAAATTTTAGGCATGGAATACAAAGAGTGTTTCATTTAGTATATTTCGTACATGCACACAGCTTTCACTCTTCACTTATTAAATTTAAGGGCGCATTCCTAAAGTAATTTCATGAATAAAAGTTCATCTAAACATGGGGTGTTAAAAAACTATTTTTTTCTCCGATTGACAGCAAATATTAATTTTGCAGACACATATCAATCAGCAAAGTCTTACTTTTCCTGTCCAGGCAGCAAAGTAAGTACTTTGCTGCCTAGGCAGCAAAGTGATTAGTCTCCATGGGAATAAAACGTTTGACATAAGTTGTCAAACTATAATTATTATGGACATATACATTTCCATAGCAACGAACCATTCCAACAATTGCGATTTCTATCAAATTTTGTCTTAATTTATCACTATAGGAAAAATAAAAAGATTGTAGGAATTGTAATAATTTGCAAATATACAATATACATATATCATTATAAACAATCGGAGAAAAAATTATATGTTCAACTCGGCAGCAAAGTAGATTGACTGCCTTAGCTGAATTCCTAGCCTCGCTACGCTCGGCTATGAACTATCAGCCGCGGCAGTCAATCTACTACTTTGCTGCCTAGTAAAACAAATAACTATTTTGTCATACGCTCCCAAAAATAGCTATTTTACGGACTCATTTGAGTCCGTAAAATGCTTCTTTTTAGGCCTAGTCCCTAAAAGTCGTCATAGCAACCTTTACGGACTATTCCAAAATTCCTGAATGTGTCTAAATGTCAAAAAAAGTCGAATGACATGACAAAACTGTCAAATAGTTGCTACGATATCAAATTCTAAGCTAACTTTGTCGTACATTATGAGTTAAAATATTATGGTAAATTTGCAAATTCAGGCGTTCTGAAGAATTGCAAAAAGCGTATAAATAAAAATTAAATTTTGGGAGCGTATGACAAAAAATAGTGTTTGTCACACGTACCTAAATGAAGTTTTTCGGGACTCATCTGCTATTCCGGACTCGGCTAATGCCTCGTCCGGAAACAGCAATGATTCGTCCTGAAAAACTCCATTTTAGGTACTTGTAACAAAAATAACTATTTATAAATATTATAAATATTTTTAAAAGGACTTTTTTGAAATTTGGCAGGTCTATGTTTGGTGATAAACGTCTACTTTAGCCATAACTAGAATGAGATTATTAATTTATTATGCCCCGGGGGCATATTTCCAATTATTTTTAGGCGAGAAATGTACGCCACTAAACTTTTTTGTAATTTTTTTTAAATGAAGCAACTAAAAATACAACTTTTTTAGCTGCTATAATTTTGTTCCTATCTGACCTCGCTTTCGAGAAAAAAAAAACCTTTTTGTCATACGCTCCCAAAAATAGCTATTTTACGGACTCATTTGAGTCCGTAAAATGCTTCTTTTTAGGCCTAGTCCCTAAAAGTCGTCATAGCAACCTTTACGGACTATTCCAAAATTCCTGAATATGTCTAAATGTCAAAAAAATCGAATGACATGACAAAACTGTCAAATAGTTGCTACGATATCAAATTCTAAGCTAACTTTGTCGTACATTATGAGTTAAAAAATTATGGTAAATTTGCAAATTCAGGCGTTCTGAAGAATTGCAAAAAGCGTATAAATAAAAATTAAATTTTGGGAGCGTATGACAAAAAATAGTGTTTGTCACACGTACCTATATGAAGTTTTTCAGGACTCATCTGCTATGATTCGTCCTGAAAAACTCCATTTTAGGTACTTGTAACAAAAATAACTATTTTATTATATGTTCCTGGCTCTTGCAATAAGCAAGTTGTTGTTATTTTTTTCCATTCAAACTACACAAAATATTTCAAGAAAATTTGCCATCGCTTGTTTTAAATTAGTGTCTAAAAAAGGCTAAAAATATCTGAGTAATAGGTCAGTGGCGGAGATATTAATAACAAAATTTAACACCCAGTAACTAAACAACAATGCATTCCCGACCCATGTTTATACGAACTTTTTTTCATGAAATAAGTTCACCAATACGCACTTAACTAAAAAATAAATAGTCTGTGTAGCAATTCATTACACCAGAAGAAGAAAATTATTCGTTGTTTTGCAAAAGTATAAATATCACAAAGTTTCGGAAAACAACAAATATTTTTTTTTGCTGTAATAAATTCCTACACAAAATCAATAAAAAAAGTAACCAAAGCAACCAAATGTTAAGTTGTTGCCTCGTCATTTAAAAATCTTTTGTCCATTAATAAAAAAAATTTGCAAAAAAAACAATTGCATCTCGAAAAATATGACAGATGTCAAAAATCTGACAAACTTGTTTTTTCTAATTAACTAGGCAATTAAACTGATGCATAAAACAATATATATGGTTTAAAAAAACTAAAAAAACACGCTTTAATGATCAATTAATTAATTACTTCAAAAACAAAAAATAATTATTAATACAGGCAGAAAATAATAATGAAATAAAAATAGTAGCATTATTGTGAAAAAAGCGTGGAGCGCTTTGTGCTATATTTTATGAACAGGGTTATTCATTATACTTTGACACCCACCTGCAGCCGTAATTACAGGCAATAAAAAAAACTTTAATTCAAAACTTGTGGGTTTTTGTTATATATTATCTTTAAGAAATGTCAAAAGAAAAAAATTGCCTGTCAAATGTCAAAAAATCGCATAACCTTAGTTTATTTTTAAATAGAACACCCTGTATATTATTGCATATTTAAATTGTGCGAAAAAGTCTACACATATTTCATGAATAATGTCCTATACCTATGTCTAACGGTTTTTGAAATATTGATAGTTGAAAATCGACCACTTGCCAAGTTTGACCGCTTGTAAAATCAAAACGGCTAAAGATAGATCAAAACAGTTTGCACTTTCCTATATTGGTTTTCCATAAGCTATCGTATGACACTAACTTTAGATTTAACCAGAGGTTAAAAAATCACGGATAAATTTAACCTCTGGTTAAAAAGTTAGTGTCATACGATAGCTTATGAATAACCAGTATTGGAAAGTGCAAACCGTTTTGTTCTATCTTTAGCCGTTTAGATTTTACAAGCTGTCAAACTTGGTAAATGGTCGATTTTCAACTGTCAATATTTCAAAAACCGTTAGAGATAGGTATAGGACATTATTCATGAAATATGTCTAGACTTTTTCGCACAATCCAAATATGTAATAATATACAGGGTGTTCCATTTAAAAAAATTAAGGTTACGCGGTTTTTTGACAATTGACAGGCAATTTTTTTCTTTTGACATTTCTAAAAGATAATATATTAAAAACCATACAACTTTTGAATTTAAGTTTTTTTTGCATTACCTGTAATTACGGCTGCAGGTGGATGTCAAAATATAATGAATAACCCGACGAACGAGCACCCCACGCTTTTTTCACAATAATACTAATATTTTTCGTTCATTATTATTTTCTGCCTGTATTAATAATTATGTTTTGTTTTTTAGTTCGATTGATCATTAAAGCGTGTTTTTTTAGTTTTTTTAAACTATATTTATTATCCACTTTTTAGTTCGATGTACTATGGAAGCATTTTTTTAAACTATATTATTTAATCCTGGTGATCCTCACCAGGATAATTAGATAAACTTATAAAATTATTATATTGTCGTCGGCCCTTGATAAGCCTTCGTTTCAGAGCTACGGCCAAAAAACAGTTTTCCCCCAAATTCCCCCCTTAAATTAGAGCCCCGCCGCCCCCCATGTGGCCCAAGGTAGCCCCCCAGGTACCACACCTCCCATAAAAATTTGGACCCACTACCCCCTTCCGTTCTCCCGGAATTAATTCTTTTAATTTTTTCCTCTCCCCCTCTCCTGCCGAATGGGGGGGGGG
>JAEQML010071210.1:0-16290 GCA_016904865.1 Pissodes strobi | reverse complement strand
GCACGTTACGCGGAGCATTTGAAGCAGCTGTATTTTAACAGAGGTTCACGATCGACGGTCGTAAATGTCCTGATATTTTACGACCGTCGGGCGGAGGTCGCAACGTTGCAACAGTAAACGAGCATGTACTCTGTGAGAGATCTGTTGCATAGTCGCGCTTGCGGGTTTAGGTTATCGTTTTGTTTTAACATTGAAAATGTTTCTGTTTTCCTAAATAGGGCCTCAAATCGTGAAAAAGTGCATGCTACATTTGCTACACATAACGTCGTACGCGTGAGAGATCGTGTTAGCTTGTTTATTTAAACTAAAATTAATTATAACGTATCGGAATGAGTTCTAATGACTAAAATAAATTTGAACTAACTGAAACTAACCGAAAGTGTATTGAACGACTATCCAAGGCTAACGAAAAGCACCAAAACGGGCTAAAACGTATCGAAATAGATTAAAAATATTGAAGTAAGTTAAAACTAACCCAAATTAACCGAATTTTGGTGACTAACCAAAACTAACCAAAAACATTAAAATTGCTTATATAACGTATCGGAACCGGTTCAAATGACTAAAATAAATTGGAACTAACTGGAAGTAACCGAAAGATGATTGAATGACTATCCAAAAATAAAAGCACCAAAACGGGCTAAAACATATCGAAATGGATTAAAAAGATTGAAGTAAGTTAAAACTTACGCAAATTAACCGAATTTTGGCGACGATCTAAAACTAACCAAAACATTAAAATTGTTTATAACGTACCGGAACCGGTTCAAATGACTAAGATATATTAAAACTACTAATACTTGATTGAACGACTAACCAATAGTAAGTAAAAGCATCAAAACGGACTAAAACGCATCGAAATAGATTTAAAATATTGAAGTAAGTTAAAACTAACTTAAATTAACCGAATTTTGGTGACTAACCAAAAACCCTAAAATTGGTTATAGTGTAACGGAACTGGTCCAAATGATTAAAATAAATTAAAATTAACTGAAATTAACCGAAAGTTGATTGAACGGCTAACCAAAATGGACCAAAAGTAACCAAAGGCATCAAAAGGGGCTAAAACAAGTTGAAACTAACAATTAACCGAATTTTGGCGACTAACTAAAGTTAACCAAAAACATCAAAATTGGATATGACGTATCTGATCCGGTTCAAATAAATTAAAACTAACTAAACTTAACCAAAAGATGTTTAACCAAAACCAATCAAGAGTATCCAAAAAGGGCTAAGACGTATCGGAACAGCTTTAGAACAAAATAAGTAACTAACCCAAATTACCCGAATTTTTGGGACGACCTAAATTATTAACCAAAAACCTTTAAATTGTTTTAACGTATCGGAACCGGTTCAGATGACTCAAATAAATTGGAACTTACTGAAAGTACCCAAAAATTGATTAAATAACCAACCAAAGCAAACCAAAAGTAACTAAAAGCACCAAAACGGGCTAACACGTATCGAAAAAATTAAAAATATTGAAGTATTCAAATTAACCTTATTTTGGTGACTAACCAAAAACACTAAAATTGGTTATAACGTTTTGGAACCGGTTCAAATAACTAAAATAAATTAAAACTAACTGAAATTAGCCGAAAGTTGAGTGAACGACTAACCAAAAGTAACCAAAAGCTCCAAACTGGGCTAAAACATATCAGAACAGATTAAAAATATTAAGGTAAGGTGAAACGAACTTGAATTAACCGAATTTTGCCGACTAACTAAAATTAACCATAACGTATCGGAACCGGTTCAAATTACTAAAATAATTTAAAACTAACTAAAGCTAACCGAAAGCTGATTGAATGACTAACCAAAACTAATGACAAGTAACCAAAAGCACCAAAACGGGCTAAACCGTATCGGAATAGATTGCAAAAATTAAAGTAAGTTAAAACTAACCAAAACAAACCGAATTTTTGCGGCTAACCAAAACTAACCAAAAAGATTAAATTTTATTATAACGTATCGGAGTCAGTTCAAATGACTAAAAAAAATTGAGCGAGTCTGCTAGTAGTCGAGACAGTGATGTGTAAACATATCCTATAACGACATCGGTTGTAAAAAAATGACAGCAGCACGTTGTGTTCCCAAGCGGTCACCCATCCAAGTACTAACCCTGCCCGACGTTGCTTAACTTCAGTGAGCGGACGAGAACTGGCATTTTCAACATGCTATGGCCGTTGCCTATACGTTTTAGCTTGGTCATAGAATACAAATTAGGCTTAATAATCAAGTTTAAAATAATAAAAAATCAACGCGAACGAAGCCCCGGGTAAAGCTAAAAGTGTCCTATGTTCTTTACTATACTCTTGAAAATATCTGTACAAAATTTCATGATGATCGAAACAGTTTATGCGTGAAAGCGTAAGAAACAAACAAACACACACATTCGCATCTATAATATTAGTTAGAATTATTTAATAATACTTACTGGCAGCTTCGAAGTGGATTAATTCACTGCACAAATTCGACACGATAATCTAATGCCATAGGAATAACATCAATATATGGACACAGCTTATTTGCCTAGTAATCTTGGGCCGACATCCTTCCATTTGGGAAAGTCAATAACCAAATTTTGCAAATTTTAGAAGAATGCTATGGCTTAATATTGTTTTAAACGTCTGGGCATCTAAATAATACTTTTGACAATTCGTTTAATTTAAAATAATAATATGCTCTTTTATCATCTAAAATCCGTTTAAAAACGATTTTAAATGACAAAATTGTATAAAAACCCGAAAATTCGTACTTTTTTAAGACGATAGCCGTGGCTTTTGACGAATTAGTCGTGGATTTTGAAGCGAAAATTCATTTTAAATTCAACCGTCCATTAAAAATAAGCTGTGCTATGGATCCAAATACACTGCGAATATAATGATTAATAAATAATACTTTTGATTGTTCGTTTAATTTAAAATATGCTTTTTTATCATCCAAAGTCCATTTAAAATGATTTTAAATGGCAAAAATGTATATAATACCGCCCTAGCGGCTAGAATCGGTTTACACATTTCGGTCCCATTTGCCGAGATTTACCCTCATACCGCCGCGTAAGATGTTTACACTTCAATAAGTTGGAACTAACGGAGAGTTGTTTGAACGACTAACCAAAAGTTACTAGAAATAGCCAAAACGGGCTAAACAGAATCAGAACAGGTTAAAAATATTACAGTAACGTTATGGCTATAGTCAAGAGCGGTCTTATCGTGCGGGTCCAAAGGTCACATTTTTCATTAAATGTCATTACTTTGACAGATTTTACACGCAAAATCTGCCACGAATGAAGTTTTTACTGAAAATTGTGACCTTTGGACCCGCACGATAAGATCGCTTTTGACTATAATTATATTATTTTAATAGATTTTCCTATCTAAAAGTGAAGGGTAATTTTTTCGGTTTTCATATCTGAACATTTTTGATGTGTAAACATCTTACGCGGCGGTATGAGGGTAAATCTCGGCAAATGGGACGGAAATGTGTAAACCGATTGTGACATTATAAGCCGTCGCATTGAGGAGAAAGCTAATCCAGGACGTCCGTGAAGGATTTTTGTACAATTTTGCCATTTAAAATCGGTTTTAAACGGATTTTAGACGATATAAAAGCATATTTTAGATTAAATGAACCGTCAAAAGTATTATTCAGATGCCCAGACTTTTAAAACAATATTCAGTCATGGCCCCCTTCTATAAGTTTGTTTTTTTAATGGACTGTTGAATTTAAAATGAACCACATCTATCGTCTTAAAAAAGTCCGAATTTTCGGATATTTATACAATTTTGCCATTTAAAATCGTTTTTAAATAGATTTTAGACGATAAAAAAGCATATCATTATTTTAAATTATACGAACTTTCAAAAGTATTATTCAGATGCCCAGACGTTTAAAACAGTAAAATTTTAAAAAGCTGGTTATTGACTGTCGTAAATCAAAGGATGTCGGCCCAAGATTATAAGGTAAATATGCTGTGTCCATATGTTGATGTTATTCCTGGTGGCATTAGATTTTCGTGTCGAATTTGTGCAGTGAATTAATCCGCTCCGACGCTGCCAGTTCGTATTATTAAACAATCCTAACTAATATAATAAATGCGATGTTTTTGTTTTTATTCTATGAACATGCTAAAATGTACAGGTAAGGGCCATAGCAAGTTGAAAATGCCAGTTCTCGTCCGATCACTGAAGTTAAGCAACGTCGGGCGTGATTAGTACTTGGATGGGTTACCGCTTGGGAATATAACTTGCTGCTGTCATTTTTTTTACAACCGATGTCGTTATAGGATATGTTTACCTACACATTAGTCTCGAATACTAGCAGACTCGCTTAATTTTTTTAATTTATTTTTGTTTTAATTATGATAATATTTAATATTATTGCTAAAAATGCATTTCTTTAATTATATACCTATATTATAAACACTCGTGTGTTTGTGTTTTTACTTTTTTAAACTCTGCTTTTGGAAACTAAATGAATTTCAACGCAAATCACATTTTTGCGTTTTCATTCATCATTTTCAATTCAACAAAAATGTGGCATTTGGATACTACGGTCGAAGTCATAGTTGAACCTCTTATTATCAATGTTGGTTCTGAAAGTAGTGATAGTAATGATTCTGAATCAAATTCTGATCAAACCTTCGATAACGAGCAGTAAACTTAAAATTTTATTGATTTTTGATGTAAACTTTCGATGCAACTTTCAATATGGTATTTTATGATAAGAAAAACCCCTTATCATCCATGACTCTTTTTTTTCCCAGCCTTAATGAATACATAGTACTATTTGTTTGTAGTACAATTTTGTTGCTTATTGCTAGACTTAGGAATAATTTTGAATATTTTTTTTTTGTTTATTTTAGACTAAAATCATGCATATTTATGTGCATAAACTTTATTTTTTTAAGTGGATATTTGCCTAAGTCTACTTATTACTATTCCATTATATAATTATAACATATTAATTTACAAAGCAATTGTATCCGCCACTGGAATTTCCTCCTCTCTTCCCTTACCCCTCGAGGCGCGCCTTAAAACTAAAAATGAGTCACTGACTATTATTTCCGACTTGAACTATAGTCGCATTGACTTACAATCCGTCCTTGGATATGAAATCCGGGCTGCTAGCTGATTTAGGTATGTTGCATAAAATAACTTTTCTTCAAATTACTCAAAAACCACTCATACTTCCAGGATTATATTTTTATGGTGAATTAGCCTTTATATAGGCTACAATTCAGGCCCAGTCGCATTGACTTAGCCGTCCTTGGGTACGAAATCCTAACTGATTGATTTAGGTATGCTGCATGAAGGACTTTTTATCAATTTACTCAAAAACCACTCACACTGCCAGGATTAAATTTTTATGGTAAATTACCCTTCATATAGGCTACAATTCAAGTCTAGTCGCATTGACTTACAAGCCGTCCTTGGGTACGAAATCCTGGCTGATAACTGATTTAGGTATGCTGCATGAAGGACTTTTTATCAATTTACTCAAAAACCACTCACACTGCAAGGATTAAATTTTTATGGTAAACTACCCTTTATATAGACTACAATTCAGGTCTAGTCGCATTGACTTACAAGCCGTCCTTGGGTACGATATTCTGGCTAATAACTTATTTAGGTATGCTGCATGAAGGGACTTTTTATCAAATTACTCAAAAACGACTCATATTGCTAGGTTTAAATATTTATCGTAAATTACCCTTTATATAAGCTACAATTCAGGCCCAGCCGCATTGACTTACAAGTCGTTCATGGGTACGAAATCTTGGCTGATAACTGATTTAGGTATGCTACATGAAGGACTTTTTATCAAATTACTCCAAACCCACTCATACTGCCAGGATTAAATTTTTATGGTAAATTACCCTTTATATAGGCTACAATTCAGGCCTAGTCATATTGACTTACAAGCCGTCCTTGGATATGAAATCCTGGCTAATAACTTATTTAGGTATGCTGCATGAAGGGACTTTTTATCAAATTACTCAAAAACCACTCATACTGCTAGGTTTAAATATTTATGGTAAATTACCCTTTATATACGCTACAATTCAGGCCCAGCCGCATTGACTTATAAGTCGTTTTTGGGTACGAATTCTCGGCTGATAACTGATTTAGGTATGCTGCATGAAGGACTTTTTATCAAATTACTCCAAACCCACTCATACTGCCAGGATTAAATTTTTATGGTAAGTTAGCCTTTATATAGGCAACAATTCAGGCCCAGTCGCATCGACTTACAAGCCGTTCTTGGGCATGGAATCCTGGCTGATAACTGATTTAGGTATGCTGCATGAAGGACTTTTTATGAAATTACTCAAAACTACCCGGATTAAATTTTTATGGTAAATTACCCTTTATATAGGCTACAATTGAGGCCTAGTCGCATTCACTTACAAGCCGTCCTTGGGTACGAAATCTTGGCTGCTAACTGATTTAGGTATGATGCTTGAAGGACTTTTTATCAAATTATTCAAAAACCACTCATATTGCCAGGTTAAATTTTTATGGTAAATTACCCTTTATATAGGCTACAGTTCAAGCCCAGTCGCATTGACTTACAAGCCGTCCTTGGGTATGAAATCCTGGCTGCTAGCTGATTTAGGTACGTTGCTTGAAGGACTTTTTATCAAATTACTCAAAAACCACTCATACTGCCAGGATTAAATTTTTATGGTAAATTACCCTTTAAATGCGCTACAATTCAGGCTAAATCGCAATCATTCGCATGCAGTTCTTGGGTGCGAAACTCTGGCTGCCAACTAATTTATACCGAGGTCATTTTCAATTTTAAATACCAGGTTTTTTATAATTAATTTTAGTGATAAATTTAGAGCCTTACATAATATTATTACTCAATATTAATCTTGTTATTATTATAAACAAAATTTAAAATAATTTTGAAAAATGTCCGACGCCACTGATCGTTCGGCAATTTTTGGTCGGCCTGGCTGCTATTTCTGGCTGCTGTCTTCACGCTGGTCATTTATTTGCTCTGCTAAAAATCCTAGTGGTTCTTAAAAAAAAAAATCTCTATGACTTTGGTAATTTAAATGTCTCTGGCTCTATAAATAAAATCGTTAGAGGTGCTCCAAAATATTCGGAAAAACTCCGTACATATTAAACAACTTTACAATTACGACGATAGATGTAAAATATTGTAAACAATTAATTTTTAGTAACACGTTTTATTTCGCCAATACACCTTCGCCAGTACAGTTATCATAATTACATAACGCCATGAGTCGACTTTGCTATCGTACAAATACTATATCTACGCTTTATTTCTAATCTATCTATATACTCCGTATTATATAACACCGATTCGATTCTATTGCTGCGCCATTCGTTTTCCAGGGTTGTCACGTCCTCGCCTATTTGAACGTCGCCTCTCCAAAATTTGCTTGTTACATTCGGCCATCCTGCAACAATTAATGCCCTCATTAATTTAACTCGCCAGTAAATCAACCAGATCTTATCGATCTGTGCATTCGCCATAACACCAAATCGCCTACCCTAAAGGTTTCGCCTGTGGTTGCAACCATACGCCTTTTATCGAATATCACCTTTATATTACGCCTTTGTCAGGTTCTCACTCGCCTTTTGCTATCTCAATAAGAAGTTTGGACCTTAAATCGCCATAGCTCTCGCCTTTCGCCAACAGAGCATTCGCCATTTGCACCTCACCAGTTAAACTCACTTGCATGCACCTTTCAACCTGACCATTCGCCCTTTGCACCTCGCCAGTCAGACTCACTTGCATGCACCTTTCAACCTAACCTTTCGCCCTCGGTGTTTTACACCTCGCCTCGCCAAAAAGTCAGCAAACGCCTTGCTCGTAAACGCCAGCCCGCGCCAGCAGTTGTAAATAATACGCCTTGGGTACCCAAAATTCGCCAAACGCCTCTCTCAATTTGAGAATCGCCTCAGAAGACCGCAAAGTCTTCGTCGCCTTCGCCTGCGCATGACCCTGGACTTCCTTACCCCTCCAATTCCACAATATCGGTTGATGGACGCCGATATCTGTCAAAAGAGGAAAGAAAGCCAGTATACAAGTCGCCAGGGGAAGAGCAACCAAATGCCCTCGCATTCGCCTGTAGATCGAGAGGTAGACCCTCAATCAGACATGAAAGCGCCTTTGTGCCTGAAAGCCCACACCTTTCGTTCAACGTCATTTTATCATGATAACAATGGGTCATGGTTTCGCCTTCCAATTTAACCCTTGCTATCATCTCCTTGAGCAGCTGAGCAAAGTCATGCACTCTAGGAAACGCCTTCCTAAGAGCCGCCTTCCAGTCTTCCCATGAGAGGTCATATTCATCGAGCCGATAAAACCAGCCCCTTGCTGCACCTTGCAATTTCGCCTGCATAAAATACGCTCTCTCATAGTTTGACCATTCATGAATGTCGCCCAACTGATCAATTTTGCTCAACCACCTGACTACGTTACAGTCCTGACTGTCAGGATCGAAAGGGTCAAGAATGTCGCCGCCTGCCCTTGCCCCCATACAGCCCAAACTGCAAGCGGAGTCCGCCTTATCGCTACAAGCATGCTCTACTACCGCCTGAGGAGCGCGCTCACCTGATTTATCGCCTTTTCTGATGCCCTTGATACCGCCAGTATCAACGGCCGCCCTTTGTTTCGTCGCCTTTACCATTTCGGCCGCCTTTTGCTTCGCCGCCCTTGCCATTTCGGCCGCCAGAATCTGCTGGATACTAGTTGCCAAACCGCCTTTCAACAGCTTATGTACCATGGAGACTGTTTCGTCTTCCATCGCCGAATCGCCTTCGCCGTGGTCACCGTCGCTTAATTCCAACTCGTAATCGAAATCTAACTCGTCACTTCTGCCTTCCTCCATAGGCAATTACTAGAAAAACGCCTTTTAAACACCAATGCCAATAAACACAGTTAAAATACGCCACAATTTTTACAATAATCACTAATTAATTAGCACACACTTGTTTATTATTATCGTGAATATCTGAAAAATCGCCAAATGTCAATCCACTGTCAAGGATAGCAACAAACGCCCGCCTTTTGTTATGAGTTTTTGTGATATCGCCACTCACAAAAAAAAAGAAGAAGTTGCCACTGCGATTTAACTCGCCGAAATCGCGTATTTAACCGTTCTCCACAACAAATAACGCAATACGTAGGTTATCCCGACTTCTGATCTGTAAACAATTAATTTTTAGTAACACGTTTTATTTCGCCAATACACCTTCGCCAGTACAGTTATCATAATTACATAACGCCATGAGTCGACTCTGCTATCGTACAAATACTATATCTACGCTTTATTTCTAATATATCTATATACTTCGTATTATATAACACCGATTCGATTCTACTGCTGCGCCATTCGTTTTCCAGGGTTGTCACGTCCTCGCCTATTTGAACGTCGCACGTCGCCTCTCCAAAATTTGCTTGTTACAATATACCCTTCCAAGTGATGGTCAACAACGACCCTCTTGTTTTCCCCCGATCGCTATATATAAAACTACGCACCACAATAAAAAACCCAACATATATGCAGTCCACTAATTAATTGAAGTTTTAAATAAAATATAAAGGAGTGAATAGCTAGGAAATGAGCAGGAAAATATATAACAACGCATCAATATATCTTTATTAGTACCTAAAAACAATATTGTGTTAATATAAAAATAAAAATGTAAAATTACGTATATAAAATAAAAAATTATACAATACATTCAGCTCACAAAAAGCAACATAATAATGATAAATAAAGTACACATTGTATTTGAAATTGCAACCCACTTTTTTCTATTACTCCTCAGGCTGTAGATCAAACCAGAAGTTGTAAGGTTGTGTCAGATTAAGTTTGCCCAGATCGATAATTACCTAAAAAGACATATTTGTGATTAGTTACTTCTAAATTTAAAGTAATATTCGAAAATAACAATTAGACCCAATAGATGTGCTATTTATAGCTTCCAATTGATTTTGTGAACACAATATTAGCTATTTTCAAATAAATCATAGTAATAATACTAGGGATAATTAGTACACTGCTTTTAGATGTTTCAAAATAATTTAATAAGATATTTAACTCTACATATGTTTAGGCTTGATGTGGCCTTTATCAAGAGTACTTGAATACTAAAATCTAAATTGTTATACCCTACTGAACCCCCTAACCGTATTTTGTTTTTATTGCACTGTCAATTATGCAGGTGTTGGTCAGTTGGTCATTCGTATTTAAAACGTCTGTTTTTTGTGACTTTTGGATTTCTAAGTACTCCAAAAGCTCAGCCTTTTGCTTCTTGTTTCGGTGTGTAGAAGTTTGACATTATTCGTATCTATAAAATGGTTATTTTCTGTACAATGTTTTGTGAAGTCAGTTTTTAATATTATGTAAAATCGATTTTTTGCAATCCCAATATTTAAGTTTCGACCAGTTTGTCCTACGTATACAGTTTCACAGTTCACACAATTTATTTTGTAAACACCAGATTCAGATTTTTTGTCAATTTTGTCTCTATTGTTTATTAGTCTTCTCCGTAGATTGTTCTTATTAACCTGAATCATTGATCAACTTAGGTTGCATGGTGAGGTCTGTAGGCAATATTATCGTCCTGCTGACATTCTGGAGTATAAATCATTTAAAAAAACATATAATAATGCGATTAAAACAGTTAAAATAGCCCACAATGCCCCCACAGCTAAAAATCCAACAAAAGCAATGTGGAAAATCATAAATAAATCGAGAAACTTAGACACTCACAAAGAAATTAGTTCACTTCTCTCACCTTCCGATTTCAATAACTATTTTTGCAGCATTGCACAGAATCTCACAAGCAAAATAGATCTAAGTGAACATAGTTCTCTACAAATTCTTAAACACATGGCTCCTCCACTCAATCTTTTTAACTTTTCCCCTGTGTCTTTAAATGAAGTTAGAGACATCATAAATAACATTAAAAATAAAGCTAGCTGTGATATGTTTGGTCTGAGAATTGAATTAATTAAATCTATGAATAATCAGTCCTTTAACTAAATTAATAAATTGCTGTTTTAGTCAGAATGTCGTTCCTGACATACTAAAGAAGTCTTTTGTTGTGCCTGTCTAAAAAAATGGTGGACAAAAATGAGGCCAAAAATTACAGGTCCATCTCTTTGTTGCCAGTATTATCTGAAATTGTTGAAAGGTGTATGGCATTGAGGTTGGTGACGTTCTTTGGGGGGACCAGGTGCTTTACGGAAAGTCAGTTTGGTTTTCGAACGGGCAGGAATACTACACTGGGTATATCAAATCTTATTGCCGATATTCTTGATTCTTTTGATAATCTCCAATATAATGCTATTCTTTTCGGCGACTTGAGTAAAGCATTTGACCGTGTCTCCTATGAACTCTTGCTGAGGAAGCTAGCACACTATAATTTTAGCACAGATGGTGTTAAACTTGTCAATTCCTATCTAAGTAATAGATCCCAGGCTGTCAGGGTGGGTGGGGTGTGTTCTGAGGAAAGGGTTGGGAACATCGGTGTGCCTCAAGGATCTGTCCTAGGGCCGATTCTATTCCTAATTTATGTAAATGATCTTCCTTTACACAGCGATAAAGAAAAATACACCCCTTTTGCGGATGACACCACCGTCTCCCGGTCAGTGGGCACAGTTGATCAGGCAGTTGTACAGCTTGCAGCTATACAGGCAAGAGTGAAGGACTGGTTTAACGCACGTAAGCTCCTCATAAATGAAGACAAAACAGAAAAAATTGGTTTTCTCCCTCAGAGATTCTAGAAACTTTAATGAGAATAGGGAGAGTGTTCGGTTCCTTGGAGTGTACATTGACCCTACTCTGAGATGGGATGTCCAAATAAATCAGGTTTCATCAAAGCTTAGCAGGGCTCTTTTTGTCCTTCGTAACCATTCCCAAAATGTCTCGAAAAATGTTACGAAAACATCGTACCATGCTATATTTCACTATGTAATGACATATGGTGTTTTGGTTTGGGGTTACTCCCCACTTGGGGCCAGACTTTTTCGGTTACAGAGAAGGGCTATCCGAATCATGGCGGGCCTGGGTTTCAGGGAGGATTGCACACAAGTATTTAAACATTTTAATATACTTACCTTAACATCTCATTACATACTAGATAATTTGATATATGTGAAGGACAATGAGGATAAATCCGGAGTGCATGGTAGGGTCCACGGCTATGACACAAGACAAAAAACCTACTCATCCCAGCTTATCATAGGTTGAAAAGGTGTCAAGATGGCCTAGGCTATCTATCTATAAAATTCTTCAATACTCTTTGTTCATAAACCATTTTGAACACGCTTTCAAATCTAACGATTTAGTTTTGTACAATTTTAACTTTCCCCGCCACTGTCCTCGCATTCCAAAGAAATTAAAATCCATGGCGAAACTACTAACGCCATCTCTTGTTTACAACGTTTATCCACTGCATCAGGCAGTCATCAGGCTAGAAGTAAGCGACCTCGAAAGGCATCTGACCAATCACAGCGCTTTCCGCTGTATCCCGGCGATTATTGAGCTTTCACAAGCGTTTAACGGAGGTAATCAAGTTGGCTCCTAAATTTCCGATCTTTAACAAGCGAATTTTATAAGAACTAGTTAGCGTATTTCGACCAGATTTGTGTTAAAATTCACAAGGTTAATTTAGACAATCGCTAACGTGAAGTTTTACATAACTTCTCAGTATTTACATTATTTGCCCTTTCTATTTCCGGAGGATGTAGATTATCCCGCCAGCAGGGCTGGTGACAAGAGGCGTTGGCAACTTCAAGTTGATCTAGCTCTCACGTTCTAGTATTGAGTAGCATCTCGACTCTCACACAAGCAAGTCGCGCCAAGGTCGCCTTCCCGCCGGCATGGCGCCAAGCCGCCATGCCGGGCAGTTTTCACGTTTTGAAACCTCCTAATCTTTCTAGTTCTCTACTCAAGTGACACTGTGGTATCCAGCCATAGTCATCGTCGTCTCAAGCCTACAAGTAAGGTATTTATCGGCACCCTGTCTGCCATTATCCTCAATCTCAGTATGACGCTGTACCATCGCTGTACTGGCGTCCCCATTAGTCTTGTCCATGGGAGTTCTACAATCGAGTCTTGTCTCGAAATCCAACTAGGTGAACACACACGTTTACATTCACATTCTCTCAAACGCGTTACCATCGCTGTACTAGCGTTCTCATTGGTCTTGTCCATGGGTTCTCATATTAATCGAGTCTTGTCTCGAATCTCAAGTAAGTAAACTCACACGTTTACATTCACATTCTCTTAAACGCCACGACCCATTGGTCTTGTCCATGGGTTCTCAATATTAATCGAGTCTTGTCTCGAATCTCAAGTAAGTAAACTAACACGGTTACAATCATTCTCTCAACATCTCAAACTCGGTACCATCGCTGTACTAGCGTTCCCATTGGTCTTATCCATGGGTTCTCAACATTGCTATATTCCCTACGCGCATTTCAGCTTACCTATGCGACCTGCATAGCGTGTTTTATAATCATTTATGCGTGTACCAAAAAACCGCATTTCACAAGGCATCCATGTCATGCTATTATGCAATAACTGCATACCATATCAAACTACTACATTCTCATTTGCAAAAAATTGAACCACATTGTATATAGAAGCTAGCAAGAGGCTTAGCAAGGGTTGTTTAAAGTGACTTTCCCCAGTGTTGGAAGATAAACTGCTGAACATTGAACGTTTCTCGTCAACTGTGAACATAGCGTACATAGTAGCTTATAGGTGGACGTTAAGGTAATATTTATCCTGTTATTATTGCTTGCATTTTACTGTATTTCATATCAGAGTTATCTCAGCTAACCGAGCTCATACGTAGCAGTTCCGCAGGGACTTTAATGAGCATTTAACTGTACATAGCTTCAAGGTTATGTTTATAATCATATACTAGTTTAGAATTACAACTGTTTATGCAATGATTTAGTTTTTAAGAGCATTATTCTTGTGATATTCTTCAAGGTCGATACCTAGCATCGACATATATTATCCATATCGTAGCACTGACTACATACAATCATTTAATATTTTGTTTATTTATGAGCTTCCAGATATTTTCAGGTAAAATAACTTATTAAAATATTCATATAATGCTAAAGGTCTTTCTTTTATTTACAAGGTCACTTTAGAAGTAGTCCCTATGGTAAATTATAGTGCCTACGAGCACATCTCTGTTCGTTTAGAAAATCGACCAAGATCGAATCTGAAACACTTCCAAATTCCATAAAGGGCTTGGAACGAGACAAATTTAAGAGTAAAGTTAGTCAGATTTTGTGTTTAAATTGTTTTTACTCATTTGATGGGTTCTTTACACATATATTTTGATGTCTTCTATTCTTAAGCAAACATTTTAGTCTAATTTTATTGTATCATTCTACTGTAGTTGTGTACTAATTTTATTACTATAGTTTCCTACTATTTTTGACGAGTGTAAATACCTATGTATAATGATATGAAATATATTGAGTATTGAATGGTTTTACAGCCAAATTTATTTAATTTTTGTGAAACTTTATCTGTAATTCTCGGAATATGATTATTTTTATTATTTCTACAAAAGATTTAGATTTTATGATTCAAGTACTCTTGATAAAGACCTCATCAAGCCGAAACATATGTAGAGTTAAATATCTTATTAAATTATTTTGAAACATCTAAAATCACTGTACTAATTATCGCTAGTATTATTATTCAACGATGTTTCACAAGGATCCCACCGCCGAAACTATTCATTGTAAATCATAGTAGCTTAATGTTCCTAGAAAGAATGTCGCATTTTCTTAATAACTGAATGAGCTGTTTCCATATTAAATAAATAAATTAATAAAATAAACTTGTATTTAATTTCAGTGACTGCCTCCAGTGGAAGAACTAGGAATATGGTTGAGATATGCCGGTCAAGTAATAACCACGGCGAGGAAATCAAAATTATCTCAAAAACTGGAGATGATGTGTACTGTGGATATGGTGAGCCTCCCATGGCATATAGGGCTTTATAGAAAAGACATAATTGGTCCGTATAAACAATTAATTCTTAAATCATTTATGACCACAAACGTGGGGATGGCAATTAACTTTATAATTAACAACTTTAATTAGTGGACTGTATCAAAATAGGGTGGTGATTGAAACACGCATTTTAGGTATTACGTACTTTAATAATGTAAGAATTAATTTGCATTAAATATGGTTAATATATACAATAATTTCTAACTACTTTCAAGCATTCATCCTTTCATACATAAAACTAAATAGGTACGGTACATACGGTTAACTATTATTAAGTGTCTAACAAAACTTCTTGATGATTTAAATCTAAAATGAACTAGATAACTAATTTCTTTACCGAATTTAATTAACGTTCTTTTAATAACTCAACTAACTGCCTTTCCGTTCACACAAAATACCTTGTTACTTTTCTTCTGCAATTCTCTCAACTTCACTTCACCAAGGATATAGATAAGACTTCGAACAGTTGATTCGAATCTCGAGGACAGGAATAGATTTGTCTACTACAAATTTCCATCCGCCATTTTACCTTATTTTACGACTGCTGTCTCGAGAAAATGCGCTAAAACGGTCAAAGAGTCCTTAATTCAGTGTTGAAAAAAGGTAAAACAGAGTATAGCAGATATTTTCTTAATATTTGTGCAAACAAATGAGAAAATCTACTAAATATCTTGGCCCTTGGCGCCAAATTCAAGCAGAGCGATGACTATGGACCGATGCTTCACGGTTGAGTGTTTGTAAGGCACTAAAACTAATTTTTCCTACCAGCGCGGGAGAATAAAGCGAGAAATTGCGCGGAGGCGAATACATTTGAGAGGATAGAAAAATGTTCTTTCTTGGCATATTGTTGCTTACACAACATATGCATATAACGGAATCTATTATACCGACAATCCAGGTTCGGACTAAGGAGTAACTAAAATACACCGTTTTAAATGAACAAATTTGCTGTTTACCTGGAGTGAAATAAATCTATATGGAGTTTAATTATGGCTCATTCATACTACGGACATACAGGGTGTTATCTCCAAACTATACGGTAAAAAAGGATGTTAATACACATATTGGGGTGTTTCTCCAACAATAATCATTGATAAATTGTTTTTCTGCAACCATTCGGTTAAATGTGGATAATAAGAATGATGCTTTACGGTGGTTGGCTAACTTTAATGAGAAAAGTAGAATTATTTTTAGAGTTGATAAAACTTTCCCCGAATAGACCCATAAAATTATTTTTACGGTAT